>JANHFN010004940.1:49039-67024 GCA_032468175.1 Toxicocalamus goodenoughensis
GATCTGGGGCACTCCAGCGAAGAGCCCAGATGGAGCTCCGCAGAGGTCCGTCTGGAGCCGAAGATCGCAACCGGAAGCTCCAGTATCTACAACTTCTTACCTGCTTTGAAACCATCTCTTCTAACCTATAATAACTTTGTTTCCTTTTTTATTTGCATATTAATAAGGCTGTTTTTTAAACCAAGTGTACTTATTCATTTTAGAAATAAAGTAATTATTATGGGAATATAAGTAATTGTAACATTAGAGTAGTCCTAATAAAGCAATAACATAATTAAATTATTAACAGTGGCAGAAGTAGTAGTAGTAGTAGGTTCAAATAAAGCTGTTTAGAAACAAAGTTGTGCAATAATTTTCCTACTTCTCAAAGTGTTGGCTGAAAAATGCACACAATATGTATCTACTATCAAGATCAATCAAAGTAATCCAAGTCCATCAATGATATATCAATGTTATCTTCCTATGTTTGTGGAATATACCTGAAACACTGGTAGGATTGAAGTTGGCCATAGAAAAAGGGGTTTGAAGTTCTTAAATACATACATATATACCTTTTCTCTTTCTCTAGTCATCAACCTCTTTTAATGAGTCCATAATCCCTTGCAGGGTGGAGTCTGGGAAACTGAATGGAGCAGAGTGTTTACTGGCCAGATGCCCTTCCTGTCACCAATGCAGAATTTTATTCAACAGATAAATTCTCATTGTGCCCAGAGAGAAATATCTGCCTCTACCTAGGATCGAACTGAGTCTCCTGATTGTGAGGCAAGAGCTCCACATCTAGGCCAGTGCACCAGTGGTGGTATTCTGATGGTTCAGCCCACTTCGGGCAAACCAGTAGTAAAAAAATGCTACTGTTCGATTGAACTAGTAGTAAAAAAACAGCTACAGGTTTGATCCAATGATCAGCTGTGCTGGGATCTCCCTCGCTGTTTTACTGCTTCACCTAGGAGGCTTCCCTGAGGCCCAGGAGGCAAAAAACAGTGTGTGGGGGATTGCTGCTGAAAGGAAGAAGGATGAGAAGGAGAAGGAACAGCAGAAGGAGAAGAAGGAGCCATCCCACCCAGTCACATGGCCACACTTACCTAGCCACGCCCACCTAGCCACACCCACAGAACCGGTAGTGAAAATATTTGCATCCCACCCCAGGACTGTACCATTCTTTCTCTCCCTCTAAGATTCTTATTAATTTTTCCTCTCTCTTCCATCTTTCCAGTGTTTTCCCTTTCTCTTATTTTTCTCCCATGTTCTACAGAAAACAGTACTTCTATATCTTTCTTTTTTTTTTCCTCTGATAACTTTTGCACAGCAATAGTACTGCCACATTTTTATTTTATTTATCATTTACAAGATAATAGGAATAAGTATAAACATGAGTAAGAATACAATAAATAGGTATGAATAAATGGGGACAATAGGACAGGGATGGTAGCACAATTGTGCATTTATGCACATCCCTTACAGACTTCTTAGGAATGGGGTAAGGTAATAGTGGATAGTTTAAGGTTAAAGGAGTGGGGGTTTGAGGATGTAACAACAGAGTCAGGTAGTGCATTCTAGGCATTGATCACTCTGTTTCTGAAGTCATATTTTCTGCAATCAAGTTTGGCCAATAAAGAATTCTATTCTATTCTATAGTTGGCTTTTTTGAAGTTGTATTTTAGGGATCCATCATTTTGATCCTCTTTGTGAGGGCATAAATTGAGACAAAAGTCAATTATACTGTGGTCACTGTTTGAAAAGGGTTCTTGTATATTGAGTTTGAGCTGTTGCAGAAGATGAGGTCGAGGCAGTTGTTGAGTCTAATGTTGTTAGTTACTAATTGATCCAGCCCCAATAACAGCATTGTACAGAGTTGCATGTATGGGTACATTCATTTAGGGTCCAATTTATAAGAGGTAGATTGAAGTCACCAAGGAAAATAAGATGGTGTGGGCAAGAGGCAGCCCATGTTAGCAGTGAAGTTAGCCTGTTTGCATGAACTATGTCATAATCAGGGGCTCTGTAGCATAGTAAGAAGTGGATTGTGATATTTAAGGATAGTTCGCAGACGATGGTCTTTGGAAGAGCAAGCTCCTGTGTAATTTAAATCTTTTTTAGATTTAGGGATTTTTTAAATAGAAGATAGTAACTCCACCTCCTCTATGGATTTCATGATCTGACTGATAAATGTGATATTATCTGGCTGTGGTAATGGAGTCTGGAAAAGGTGCATTCAACCATGTCTCGCAGACAAATATGTTGAATGTGGCCATGCTTAGTAAGATGAGGAATTCATCCATTTTGTTTGTGAGGCTTCTTGCGTAGAGTAGTTTGCATTTTAGATATATAATAGTGGGTCTGGAGGAAGTAAGGGGAATGCATGCTTAATGTTGGATGTTGGGGTGATGGTTATTGGGATGTATGTTGAAGGTCTTGCTTTTGATACATTCTGTGCAGAGTCAATGTATAAGTTAGTATCTCCTTATTCATGGAGTCTTTTGAGCTTAGAGCATAGTTCTCAGGATCATACAGTTCCTGTAAGGTTAGGTCAGGGCGAGAACGAAGATTCTTATGGTTGGTGTTGCTTTTGGCGAGCAAATTTATAGTGTAAATGAATTCTTAATTTACATCTTCATTTCTACCAAGAAGTCCTGGAGAAAACAAGAGAGAGAAGGAAGGCAGAACACAGATAACTCATAACTTACAACAGTCCATTTAGTGACCATTTGAACTTACAACGGCTCTAAAAAAGTGACATGACCATTTTTCACATTTATCACAGTTGAAGCATCCCCATGGTCACAAGATCAAAGTTCAAACACTTGGCAACTGGCCTATTTATGACTATTGCAGTGTCCTGGGGTCATGTAATCACCGTTTGTGACCTGATGAGCACAGACAATGGGGAAGTCAGATTCACTAAACAACCATGTTATTAACTTAACAACTGCAGTGATACACTTAACAATTATGGCAAGAAAAGTTGCAAAATGGGGCAAAACTCACTTAACAAATGTCTCACTTAGCAACAGGAATTTTGGGCTCAATTGTGATTGTAAATTGAGGAACTACTTGTAGGAGGAAACAATAGGTAGGATCTCTTGATTAAATAAAACAAATCAATGGGGGGGAGGGCAGACTTTAGAAATCTAATTATATGTCCAGTGTTACAGCCTTAATGATGCTAGTATACCCATTGTAAGTAAATTCAGGAACTACTATGATGTAATGGTTAAAATATTGGACTGAAAGTAGGGAAATCCACTCGCAACTTCAGAAGCTCACTGCACAACTTTGGGCGATTCCTTCTCTTTCAGTCCTATCTCAAAGAGTTATTATTTTGGAGAAAAATTGGAATATGGATGCTGATGCCACCTTGAGTATGTTATAAAAGGCAGGATATTAATTAATCATGAGCTAAGTAATTTTCATAAATACTTAAAAGGAGAAATGATGAGAACTTTAGAAATGCAGATACTATTATTATTATGATAAAGGAACATGTCATTATTCTTATTTCAAGCTATCTGGTAAACAAGTAAAAACTAATGGTAGAACTTTGCATGGATATCTGAGTTCTTCAGTTCTAGAGGGACTTTTGGTGAATAGCAATAACAATAGCACTTAGACTTATATACCACTTCACAATGCTTTACGGCTCTCTCTAAGGCAGTTTACAGAGTCGGCATATTGCCTCCATCAATCTGGGTCCCCATTAGTGACCTTTGCCCAGGTGGGCAGGAAGGAAGAAGCTAACTGCAATGCCTTTCATAGAGTTTATGATTATAGGATCCAATGAGCCATTTTTTAAAAGTATTAGCCATATGTCTCTTCACAATAATAGCCCTTCCTGCATTCAGCCCTGATATTGTTATCATGACCTTGAAGTTAGTTACTAGCTGACAAAAATGCAGGGATGTTTCCCAGCTAATTCTAATATGATAAACTGGCAAAGAGAAAGAAAAGACAACAGCATGATACAACTCAGTATTGTCACTATTATCTTTCTGATATACAATTCTAATCTCAGATGGATTCAGAACTGAAACTTATGTGAGCTACATCATCACCATCATCATCATCATCATCATCATCATCATCATCATCATCATCATCATCATCATCATCATCATCATCATCATCATCAAATAATTTTACAAAATACATCAAGAAATTGCAGCTTCCTGCAATAACACCAGAGGAATAAATGTTTAATGAATAAAAGAGATAGTAATAATAATAATAATAATAATATGATCTTGGTGAAGCCATCTTTATTCCCTTTGATTTATGAAAATGAAAACTTAATTACTATCACTGAAAGAAAATATATTGTTTTTCTATTTACCATGCATTTGTTTCCTTTTTGTGGTCTCTGGAACAGTCTCTTCTACAGTGGACAATGCATGAGACCTACATTAATGAGAGTCAATATGGTGTAGTAGTTAAGGAACAACGCTAGAAAATGGGAGGTCATGAGTTCAAGTCTATCCTTAGCCATGAAAGCTAAGAGGAGGAAGATGTGTTCGATATGTTCACCGCCTTGACTAACTTTTCAAAAGTAATAAACACTGGATACCAATCAATAAATAAAATAATAAGGAGCCATCTGAATTCCTGTACAGGGCATTTTAATTAGCAATAATTGTAATCAATTATATAATCAATAAGTAATATTAGCAAACATTACCAATTATAAATGCACCACCACACACACACACATGTATAAGTACCAGTAAATGATATAATTGTGAACAAATATACTGTAAATTTAAAAAATTGAAATAATTATATGATGAGGAAAGTATTTCAGAATTAGCTTAAGTTATTTCAAGGAAAAGTGGAGACCAAATAAAATGCTATTTTAATTGCTATTATGTGAACTTGAGGAAGAATAATATGTTTAATGGGATAATTATTACTGTTATTATGTTTTATAAAATATTTTCCATCATCTTCAAGGAATAATTATACCATAAAAGCATTGTGTTAAGTAGGAGGTAAATGAAGAAATTAACTGTTCTTTTTTTAAATAACTAGGACTATGTCCACTTTTCCGACTTAGGCAGAGTCAGGTTCATCACAGAAGACCCACTCAACACCAAGTTGTAATACCAGTAGGAAAATATTAAATACTATTGTCCCAGTATAAAACTTTGATATATGCAGCTGAAAAGGGGATGTGAGGAGCTTTTATGTCAAAAGTTTGGAAATGGTTGCTGTCTCCGAAGGACACATTTGAAGCTTAGAAAGCTTAATTTTGATAAAATAAAATACCTAGACATCTACCTGCTCTCTATCCCCAAGTAAGAGAGGTTTTGAGCACTAGATGGCAGCAACGTATGAATAACCAAGACGAGAGGTATCCAGGAATGGATATTCAGTATATTTTCTTTAGGTGATCAACTTAATGCACCTCAAATAATGTTTCTGAATTAGAGAGCTCAGGAAAAAAAAAAAAGCTTTCTGTTACATACCAAAATCCAAAAGATACAGAAGTTAAGTTATTCTTCTCCAATATTACAAGGAAAGACACTATTGCAAATAAGACAGGAGGAGGACTTTGGAAAGCATTGGTCTTTCAATATTTTCAAAGGAACCATCTCCTTTTATGCCTCAAAGTACTTGAATCAAAAGCAAAGGACTGATCCAATCTAAAGAGAAACCAATGTGATCAGAAATAAGGCACAACATAAGAAAACAGACATTATGTTTTATATGGTCTAAATATAATAATGTCAAAGGCTGATATATTGGACACTGGGACTTCTTATATTGACTGTGTCTTTCTCTTTTTCCAGTTTATTATTATTTTCACTATTCTTTTACTTTCCCACATTGAAAAAAAACAGATATTTTATGGAAAATATTTTAGATATTTACAAATTGATAGAGTTTTCCTTTTGGAAAACTTTCCGTTTTCCTTTTGGACTTTATCTCTCTTCTTAACATCCTCCCCAAATATTCGTAGTTGCTCTTGTGAAAAATGTCCTTGGAAGGAGTTTCCTCAGAATGTTCTCTTCTCTTGGGAAATGAGAAGTGGAAACATGGAACAGAAGGTTGTATGCTGAAAATCTGCCCCCTCACCTGTATTTCTCAAACACTCCACCCCAACCAAGCATAATTTCACTGATTTGTTTCCTCCTTTGGAAAAGTGTAAACAAGGTAGGTCATTTGTTTTGCATCAATGGAACTCAACATTATTTTTAAAGAAATACACAGCAGGCCCTCAGCACACCACTGATGTGTACATTTTGATGCCAGATAATGAATTGTACCTTTACTGCAATAAGAAATGTGGTTTGCAGATGAGCCAGAGTTAATTTCACCTGTTTTAAATTCAATTGTTGCTTATCTCCCCATTGGGCCTTGGCTATATTATTATCTACTGCAAATATATCTTAGATTGATGGTGGTATTTTTCCTAGGAATAGGTTATCTATGTGCAACACTTGGAAGATTTTCAAATGCTTGAAAGAGAAAGAGCATTTAGCTATTTTCCAGTGCTAGGTCAAGTTGAAGAGGTTATCCAAGCAGGTGGCTAAAGTCAATAAAAATGGTCTGAAGCAGTACTAGATGTTTAAATGGACCCAGTTTTGTCACAATATGCACACACTGGAAATCCAAGCATGCTAGCAGGGGGGAGATGTTTTTCTTGGGTATAAGAAACTATTGCTTTAAATGAGTGATTAATTCATACCTGATATCCTGTAATATGATTGATAGTATAATTAGCTCTGCTTGTAATATTTGCACTAGTTATGGTGGATTTCATCCTCATGCCACCCAAGACTGTGATGGCATCTTATTACTGCATCATTGGACCAATTGTTATTGCTTGCCTTTTGTTCACAACTACAAGAAAAATGATAAAGAATATCAAAGAAAGTTATCCACTTCTATAATGGCAGGAGCCAAAGATCAGTCACTTGCAAATGAAATAAAATAATATTTTTCAGTTGTCTAAACATTGTAAGAGTGCCAGTCTGGAGTAGTGGTTAAAGCCTCAGGCTTGAAATTAGAAGATCATGTGTTTTGGGCACAAAGCCAGCTGGATGACCTCGGGCCAGTCACTCTCTCTCAGCCCTAGGAAGTAAACAATGGCAAACCACTCCTGAAAATCCTAGTCAAGTAAACTTCAGGGACTTGACCAGATAATTGCCAGGAGTTAAAATTAATTCCAACACACACACACACACACACACACACACACACACACACACACACACACACACACACACACACACAAATTATAGAATTAGAAACTAACACCTAACACCACCTGTGATCATGGTATTATCCTTGCTTACTGAGTATTGTAATGACAATGTGGAAATTTGCAACCCTCAAATAGGTCCATTTTGTATGTTGCAATGAGGGCAATCTGCCCCATATGATCATGCCTAATCATTAATTTTAAAAAGCCCTGAATGACTACAAGTGTTAAGATCAGGTCTGAATCTACAGGTGAGCAGATCTTGTCTTCTGCTGAAAGGGGGAAAAAGATGACATTTTTCCACATCTGACAATAGGAACAGGCAATGCATCCTCTTATGGGAATATGGACATCAGAAAAAAATACAATATGGAACATATTTTGGAGAGCGGCCAATTTAGACCTTAACATAGCTCTTGGCTAGGTATGCAATATATTCCTTTAAAGGGGATAAATAGAAAGTCATACTAATCAGTAAAACAGAAACTCTTATGGTAAAAAAATATCTATGTAAAAAAGAGAGGCATTAGGAAAATATTCATGTAAATGTTTTGGGTTTAATGAAAATTGTGTTGAAAATGTCTCTATAATTAAGAGGAGTTGTAAAAGAAAAGAAAATATATATTTGTCAAAAAATGAATTTATAAACCTTTCTATTGACCTATTTATTGGCCGTACCAGTTGTGGAATAGTTGTATTTATGTGCATAACAATGTACAACATCTTTTCTGCAAAATAATGTAGCTCGACTATTTTGATACTTCTTAAGAAGAATCAAGAATATAGCCATAGCAGAGCTTTGACCTTTTGTTTTTAATGAATGAAGGGTAACATTTAACATAAGAAACTATAGCAGTAAAGTTGGAAACCAAAGCATATCTTAGAAATGGATTGTATCATACTGAGTGCTTATCAGGCACAAGAAATCAGGAAGCAAGGCGGTTCAAATGAATACAAATTTATTCCATGCTAAAATTTTCTAAAAGAATCTGAACTACTAACAGTCAAAGCAAATTGGTGATAGAGAAGAGTCAATGGAATTCAAGGTGATCTGGATTTAGATCTCTTGTGGGCACAAAAGGATTCAAGACTTATGACATGCTTGATCCCTCCTTCGGGCTCGGCCTTCTCTTTTCCTACAGTGCTGTTACTTTTCAATCAAATATGAAGATTGAACTTATATTTCAAGCATCCTTCCTTGAACCAAACTAGTCCCAAGACTTCAGCTGTTACTACTGTACAAAAAAACATGTTTTGTGTGTGTGGAAAACAACTTTTGAAATCAAAGAGAGGGAGCATTGTACTGTCTGGCAAAAGCAATGAATCCGATCTTTAAACAGCCTTTTCCATTTGTGCTGGTGTGGCCTTCCAAACACAAGAGTCAAATAGTTAGCATTTTTTCTGATCTTCTTCCAAGGAAAAGACAAATCATGGAGCAATTTTCAAAAGTGAAATTATCTAACTGGATGGAGCCATCTACCTGTGCTGGAAGAATCATGACACTTGGAGTTGTGCCTTCTCCTTTGGGTGAGAGCCTAAATTCTTGCTGAATTTGTTTTTCTCCTAACAGTTGACATGTTGTTCAGTTGCAACCAAGGTGCTTTCCATTCTTGGAGCTGGAAGCGAAATCTGGATTATAAAATAGTCCTGAAGCTTTTTAAGGAGGCAATCTATATTGCCCCTGAGAGGCTGTATTGTACAAACCATGCCTGGGCTGGATAGAGTCCAGTATAGAAAACGGAGTGAGGAGGGAAGCATGCAAAGTGAAGCCACATTCCTGATGAAAGGCTAATTCAGCAAGAATGCAATTCTCTAGGAAGATTATTTAAAAAAAAAACACTGTTGAGATTTTTGCAAGGGGAATATGCCAAAGCAATTGCTGAGCCAGTAACGTACAAGAGCAAATAGTAAATGCAGCAGACCATCTGGTGTCTAATTTGCATCATGATGATGTGATAATCATAAGGCACAAAGGGGCTACGTATCACAGAGAAAGCAGACTGAAGTTACCTGAATGAGACTGCTCAAATTTTGACTGCAAGATCACTTTGGACCAAAAAACAGTTAAGAATGCTAACCATCTTGCAAGGGACTTCCTAAATAATAGGAAGTTCAGATCCCTAGTTCAAATCCCATGGTTATCACCTGCTTACAAGGCAAACTAAGAAACGCTACGTTCTCTTAGCCAAAGCATATATAACAACATTTCTAAATAGCGGACTTAAAAAAGCAGAATCTTTCCAAGCTGTGTCGACACCATCAAATGAATGGGGTTCTTTTGAGCCTGTGGGCACTTCGAAATCATTAACTTTGAAATAATTTGAAGGACATTTGGACAATAGGTCTTCCATGATTAACACAATTTACCAAAAGTTACCCATATAACAGAAAGTAAACCGTTCCTTGTTATGGCTACTGGATCTGGACTACAATTGCCCTCTAGAGGATAACAAAGTCATATAACAACTCTAGTTCTTTGCTGTGGTCATTTGATAATCTTGTACAGCTCAAATCTTCAAGAATCTCCCGAATGGTGCATATTTTTTTCAAGGTACCAATAAATTGTTATCTGATATAATGATTTCATCATAAAAAAAGAAGAAATCTCAAAAAATATTTGCAATAAGATTCAGAAGCATTCTGGGAATTAAGAGAAAGTCTTGAAGCTGCTACTTTTCTATAGAGCATAGTAGCTTCATCTTACAAAAAAAATTTAAAAGATAGTATTACGTTTTACATTTAACCATGTACATAATACTTATAAATTTATAAATAAATAAGTATAATACCAAATTCTGGCTGGGTGAAAAAGCAGGGAAGATCATATTAGTCCACTGTTGTGACTCAGATGATAGTAAATATATACCCATTATTATTTACAATGTGTCACCAAATCAGATCTCATCTATTTTAGTGTTTATGCTCTAGAAGTAGAAATGAGAAGACAAGATCTTGTCATTTGTGAAACTCACAAATACTGTTAGAAAGTGTTAGGCCGGATAATTTATCTACCATTAAGCTGGTCTGAGATTGTTTTCATAGATTCCATTAAAATCTTCACAGCTTTTCTCTCATAATCCAGGTGTTGTGAAGGGCACACAAAGAAGGGTACATATGTGTTTAAACAAAAAACACAGGAAAGAAAGATTAAGCTGCATGAACCAGGAAAATTTGAAGATTTTTGTTCAAGCAATGTACGCTTAGTTCTACTCATTCGTGTCCTTCAGAAACTGTGGGTGCAATGGTATCTGGAGTACTATGTACTGATATCCTACATCAAATTGCACACAGCCAAGAAGTTAAAAAGGGTTGTAGTGGAAAAAATAGAACATTTAAACCATGCTGAGTTATTCAAAATAATGATGGAATACACAGTGTATCAATTCAAATCAATTGAAGTGAAATGGGGAATCAAATTACAGGACGTTGAAGCATTCAATGTCTTCATCAGAAAGGAAATGGAATATGGGTAATCCTCTTTTGGGGATCACAATTAAAACCTTTCAGTCTGGAGATCACAGTTGAGACCTAGAGGTCATTAGGTGAAGTGGTCATTAAGTGAAACCACCTTACTTCTGCTCTCCTTTGCTATACAGACCCGCAAAGGTTCTACATGTGAGGATTGGTTGGAAAAGTACTTTCTTATCACTGTTATAATTGCAAAGGGTTGCTAAATGAGGCGGTCACTAATCAAGAATAGCCCGTACAGTAACTGAGAAAAAAAATCTGGAATAACTTGAAATAGTTTTCTGCTGTTAAACCAAGATCCAACATGTTGGAAATAACTGTATAGTTATTTGATTCCTCAGCACCTTGAACCCTAACAAATACAAGAGGGAGCAGATTTTTCCCAAGAGGCCACATGAGAAATGGCTTGTTGTGGAGGGCCAAACCAATAGGGCTGTGAAGATGTGTAGACACATACATAGGAGAGAGACATCAGGATGTAAGTGTTCATGTAAATGTTTTGGGTTTAATGAAAGTTTTGTTGAAAATGTCTCCATAATTCAGAGGAGTTGTGAAAGAAAAGAAAATATATATTTTTGAAAAAATGAATTTATAAACTTTTCTATTGATCTATCTATTGCCCGTAGAGGTAGTGGAATAGTTGCATTTATGTGCATAACAATGTACAATAGGGGAAAAAGAGCAGTCACATTCAAAATAAAAGCAATGCAGTTGCATTGTGGGCATGGCATACATTTATTTACATTTTATTTCTAATTTATGATTGACCTCATGCAGGCTGAAGAGGGACAGCCAAAGGGCCCAGGTCTGTGCTACAGTTAGAAGCATCTTCTATGTTACCACTTTTTCTCTTTGTATAACATGGCTCATCTCCTAACATTTCATCCCTGTAATTTTGTCTTTGACTCTCTGTTGAATATGATGCAGCCAACTAGAGTAAGAATTAGCCTATTCTCCCCCTTTCTTTAATAAAATGTCCTAGTGTTAAAATTACAAAGAGCTGCTCCACTAGTCCTTGCTCGGATTAGATTCTCATTCTCCATGCAAATTTCCTCCTTTGATTCATCAAATTACTAGCCACAGTGAACAATGCACACAATTTCATTGAGTGTAGTGTTCAACGGTCTCCAAAGCAGTGAAAGAAGAAGTATAGTCTTTGCCTTTATATAGCTCCTATGCTTATGTTTGGGAAACCTACCCACGGAAAGGATAGCCACATCTCAAGAGAAGAAGTGCATATGGGCTATGCAGTGAATATTCAGAACTCAAGGACATTAGCGGACCTCGCCAGAGCGCGGGATAAACGCTGAAGAAGAAGAAGAAGAAGAAGTGAATATTCAGAACTGTGGAATCCTTGGTGATCTGTGAGCTTGGTTGTTTTTTTTGCAGATGTTTCATCGCTCAATTAGGTAACATTTTGAGCCACTGGGGCGGCGCAGTGGTTGGGGTGCAGTACTGCAGGCTACTTCCGCTGACTGCCAGCTGCCTGAAATTTGGCCCTTCAAATCTCACCAGGCTCAAGGTGGACTCAGCCTTCCATCCTTCTGAGGTGGGTAAAAGGTGGACCCAGATTGTTGGGGGCAATAGGCTGACTCTGTAAACTGCTTAGAGAGGGCTGGAAAGCACAATGAAGCAATATAAGTCTATGTTCTGTTGCTATCTTCAGCGCACCAATCTCAGAGAGCACCAGGGACATCTCAGTACAACCCTGAGCTACAAATATTATCTTCTATTGAAACATCCAGGACCTTTGTACATACTTTCTATATGTACATACTGTACATACTTTCAGAAATAAAAAGTGTAAATCAGCTCTTAATGCCTTTGTGTTGAAAGCTGCTTTCTTGAACTTCACATTTCCTAATCTTCCAAAACAATAATACAGTCAGCTGTGATTTCCAGTTCTTCTTTCTACAGATGTCTTGATTATTGTTACTATGATTATTATTATTATTTTTTTAGCATTCGTGGCTTTGGGTGATACAACCCCCATGAACATCTTTCTAATGCTGTTTTGCTTCTAGGAAAACGGCTTAAAAGAAAGTACATAGGCTTAGAGTTGCATTTATAAAACTCGGCAGATATGTCATAATTGGCTGCATGGGCTTAGTTCTAATGAAACATACACAGATAATAACCATCAGGCATAAAAGGATGCCAAAAGAAGAGATTGCAACAACATAAAGACCACCATGATCCAGCATAGAACTTTAGTGCCAGGAGCAGAAATATTTTCTCTTAATTGAAATAAATGTAAGTTGTTGTTTAAAGTCAAATTCTCTTGCCTTCTACAAACTCTACATACATTTCTTCTAGTAAATTCAACAGACAATTGCTACACAGCAGGGCTAGATTAATAATTGTGCCATGTATGTTGCAGAACTCAAGGCCAAACCAAACATGATTTTATGGAAGTTGTGAATCCTTGCATGCTTATTTACTGTCATTGTCTCTGTGGTCCATCCATCCATCCATCCATCCATCCATCCATCCATCCATCCTTCCTTCCATAATATGGCAAGCAGAATAATCAACATAATTTTTGAAAGGGGACTGGATGCATTTATGGAAGATCAGGCTAACAACAGCTTCAAATACAGCTCGTCCTCAACTTACGACCACAATTGAGCTCAACATTTCTGTTGTTAATTGAGACATGTGTTTGCCCCATTTTGCAACTTTTCTTGCCACAGTTGTTAAATGAATCACTGCGGTTGATAAGTTAGTAACCTGTGCGTTATGTGAATCTGGATTCCCCACTGACTTTGCTTGTCAGGGAAGGGGAATGACATGACCCCAGGACACAACAAAAGTCATAAATATGAATGAGTTACCAAGCCTCTAAATTTGATCACATGATCATGGGGATGCTGCTAAGGTCGTAACTATGAAAAATGGTCATAAGTCACATTTTTCAGTGCCATTGTAAATTTGAATGGTTACTAAGTGAACTGTTGTAAGTTGAGGATTACTTGCCCTAATGGCTGTTCACTACTTTCTCGACTATAGGGAACATTCCTTAAATACTGGTTTCTTGGAAAGGACAATATGAAGGGGGTTATTACTCTCAGTCCAGGCTTGTGAACTTCCAAATATTTCCTGTTGGCCCCGAGATGTTCCTGGTCTTGCAAAGTTTTCCTTGGGTTCTTGAGAAGAAAATTTTAACCTGCCCGTGGACTTCATGAAATTTCCTTCCTCTGCTATGTGAAATGGAAATAAAGCTCCTCTTAGTCCAGTTCAAGACTATTTGAATGTATAGGGAATATCAGGTAAGGGGGAATACTGTGATCAAAACCAGTAGTGGGCTGCTACCAGTTCGGACCAGTTCTAGTGAACTGATAGTTTTGGTGAGCAGGAACGCATTCCTTTATTCCCAAATCTTTATAGGCATTCTGTCAGGGCTCCAACAATATACCCTCATTCAAATCGTAAGTCTCTAGCCGCATCTCCAGAGTAAAAAATATATATGATATATTAGGAGGGACCATGTTGGCATTACCTGGGTGTAGCTGACACTAAGACACATCATTCATTTCCCCCTTGACCCTGGATGTATATTCTCCAATGGGACACATCCATAGCCAAGTGACATCAATCATGCTCTCCAGTAAATAATCTTGCGCGCCAACAGCTTCGGCTGCCTAGCAATTATCTGAAGCATTTAAGGAATGCCCTACTTTCCCTACTCCCTTTCTGCTGGCAACTAAAAAGACCAAAGGAGTATTTTTTTAGTTGACACATTCTTTGACTTATGACTGGTCACTTAGCATATATTCAAAGTTACGACGGACCTTCTTTGAGATTACTTTGGGCTACGTTTACATCTGTTCGCAGCCTTCCATGGTCAAAATGCATTAAAATCAGGTCAGTGATTCGATTTATGACCATGATGGGCAGGCTCTCTAATGGTCACAATTCGAGGACGGTGTATAAGTGGCTACAAAGCGTGCCAACCACCCATCCAGCTATGCCAGAGTCAGACAGTACGAATTCGGACGTTTGAATATTCCTCTTTTTGGAGCCTGGGGGAAACTGTTCCATGCTTCCTAGCTCAGGGTAGGGGAGGATGGGGACCGAGGTCCATGACGCTGGAGATGCCCTCCCCCAGCTGCTCTTCAGCCTCCCTCCCCAAAGGATTCACCTGGTCAGAGACGTTGTACCAGTCGTAATCGAAGGAGTCGAGCCGGGTGCGGGATGAGAGCGCCAAGGCAGCTAGGTTGTAGCAAGCGCGGCTGGCGTAGAGCAGGACGATGGTGCCCCCCATGGCTGCCGTTTGGCACAGCGTGGTGCCCTGTTTCGGAGAGAGGCGATTAGTTTGCAGATGGGCTATTGCAAATTAAAACATGAGGCCTGGCTGGGGCATCGTAATACATTTTTGTCACGGTCTTCAAGCAGCACCGGAAGGGTGAAATGCAAATGGGGAATAATTTTAAAAGCTGGAAAAATATAAAACACGCAAACTGATAAGACTGCTGGATGGAACACGCCACCAACGTTGATTGTATATAGAGAGCAAATCCTACTCTCTACTAGCACTGATGACATAATCTAGCTGGGTCAAAACCAAATTCAGGGAGCCTCAAGGATCCCACAATCCTCTCCCTTCTCCTCCACTTAAAATAGATATTTAAGATCTCTTTCAGCCAAACAATACATAGCAGGAAGAACCAATTTGTTATTTCATGGGAGATGACTCTTTGGTGCAAAGTCTTCCTCCTTTTCCCTTCCTCCTCACAAACCTTTTAGCACTGATGGTATTACCTAGCTGGGTTGAAATGAAAGAAAGCCATCAAGGTCACAGAGACTAAGTACCCCAAAACTCATGGTCATCCTTCTCCTCTCCGCAAACCCCATTCTCTTCTGGCACTGATGAGACTACCTAGTTGGGTCATGAAACATCTGCCAGAAAACCACCAAAGACCCCAAGTACTCTTCCTGCTCCTCCTCCCCCCCATCCTCTTCTTCCTCTCCACAAACCCCATTTCCTTCTACTACTGATTATGTTACCTAGCTGGGTCATAAAACGTCTGCAAGAAAATCACCAAGTTCAGAGAGAGCCAAGGACCCCACACATTTATATAAATTAGAATAAAATAGAATAGAAATACAGAATAGAAATAGAATAGAACAGAGAATAGAAAAAATGAATAAATAGAAAATAGAAATAGAATATAGATTAGAGAATAGAGAATAGAAATAGAGAACAGAATAGAGAATAGAATAGAATGGCTTGGAATAGAAATAGAATAGAGAATAAAATATAGAACTGAACAGAATAGAATAAATAGAAAATAATAGAACAGACTACTAATATTGGAATGAAGAACAAAATGGAATGAACTGGAACAACAGAATATTCTGTAACAGGGCGGAAACAAGCGGGCGCACCTTGGCTTCCAGGTAGATGCGTGTCGAGGGAGAGCCACGGGCCACAAGGAAGAGGCAGAGGGCGAGCGAGACGGCCCCCAGCACGAACAGCGAGTCACTGATGAGAACGCGGGCGAGGACAACAGCCCAGGGCTCAACCTGGCGTGCCCGCACCAGCACGGCGCACGCCACGTTCACCACCAGGAAGAGGACGCTGGCCCCGAAGCACACCCCTCGCACCAGCAACCTGGGGGGAAACAACCCAACTTGGAGTAAAGAGGGAGAGAGTCACGAGATCCCAAAAACGTATTTCTTCTGGATCAACCAAAGCCCCTCTACGTCAACTCGTAAAACATTCCTATGCTTGTTTTAGTAATTGCCATAAAAAAAGGTGGGGGGAAGCGAAAGTACATTCCAACTCTTCTCTTTAAAAGGTTGTAACTAAACTACCAGATATTTTTGCCCGGGAATATATTTAATTGGAGACCATGAATGATGACAGCCAGCCTGTAATTGGAGAATGTGATTGATGACACCCAGCCCGTGTGACCATGCTCAGTTGGAGAATCTGGTTTATGAGACCCCCCAGGGGGGAGGGGGGAAGCAGGGTCACAGGGGACTGTAAATGACGTATGTCATTATTATGCCGGTTAGCCGGCAGCAGGTGAGGACGGCTGAGGAGAGCGAGGACTCAGGTGAGGGGCCAGGACCATTAGGGAGTGGAGTGCTGCCTTCAGAGATTGTGGGGGCGGTCAGCAGCGATGAGGAGGTTCCCAAGGAGCCTGTGCCAAGTGTGCGCGTGTGCGGGGTTGCTCATAAGAAAGAACAGCTGCAGCAGCACGGGCGATTCGGGAGTAAGACTGCAAGGTAATAGCCCCTCCCTCAAGAAGATAAAAGGCAGCTGTGAAACGAACGTTCTTTGCAGGAAGCAAAGATGTTTTGAAACTCAGCCTCGTGGACATTGCAGTGTATCTTAAGTTGGTATTTGAAGACTCTTGTGTTGTGAAATATTTCTTATCTGTTGTTCTTGGCAGTCTCGCACAGTTTTGGCAAGGCTGGGGCTTATCAAAATTAATTAAGTCTGCAGCAGCCTTTTAACCGGGAATTTGTAAGAATCAATAAAAGGTTTCTCTTCCCTTTGGTTCGTGTTTGTTTTATTGGAAAAGGGTTTGGGTCAGAACAGTATGCCAGAGTTGGCTTCATACAGGGCAGGGCATGTCGCCTCTAATGAATCCTTTGAAGTTTTTTGAAGTTTGGCTCGAGAATCATGATTTAATTAGGGCGATTGTTGGAATCTCTGATCTGGGGCGGTGCCCACCCAGGGCTGCCAGAAAAGCTCTCATGTTAAAAGAGCGGCTGTGTCCCGTGAATTATAGCATTTATGATACCAGGTAGTCCTCTACCTACGACCACAACTGAGCCCCCAAAGTTATGCCGCTAAGCGAGCCAGTTGTCAAATGGAGTTTTGTCCCATTTTACGACGTTTCTTGCCACGTTCATTAAGGGAGTCCCCTGCAGTTGGTAAATTAGTAACCCAGTTGTGAACTGAATCTGGGTTCCCCATCGGCTTGGCTCAAAGGTCGCAAAAGGGAATCGCGTGACCCCAGGACACGGCGACCATCATAAACACGAGTCGGTTGCCAAGTGTCTGAATTTTGGCCCCTTGACCTGCAACGGTCATTAAGTGTGAAAACCGGTTTTCATGTCGCTTTCTGTGACTGAGCACTCACGAAATGAATAGTCGTTAAGTCAAGGACTACCTGTAGTTTTGTGCAAGAAAACCCCACGAAGACGCTGGAGAAAGACAGAATACTCACAGGCCTTTGATCAGTTCAGGACGATATTTCGCTTTGGCTTTAAAAACCACCTGAAAAGGAGAATAAAATTGACCATTAGTTTTATTTTGGGGATGGGGGGTGGGGGATGGAGGGGGTTTTCAGTAGCCTGCTTCGATT
>JANHFN010004940.1:67124-80390 GCA_032468175.1 Toxicocalamus goodenoughensis
GATTCTCCCAACACAGCAGATTGCCGCGCCTCAGCTGTTTTACTCACCAGCACAACATAGAAGGTACGTTTTTAAGCTTAAAGTGGGCGGTTTTTGAATGATATGCATGCGCGCAAGGCGCACACTCACCGAACCGGTTGTTAAACCACTTGCAACCTACCACTGATCAAAATCACCTATGCCACAAAATCTCCATCTAAAATCAAACCATAATCCTGGTCTGGATCAGCCCTCAGATTACACTGGGGGGAAATAGCTCCAGTATAATCCATATCAATCAATTACCTTTAGAAATGCGCGATTCTTAAAATAGGAACATAAAAAGGAGAGAAAATATGGAAGCTTTGCCTGCTGTTAGCATAAAATACCTAAGTTTGGATACACACTGGTCTATTGGGTGAATAATTATTCATGTAGTATAAAAAGCACAGATACATCAAATGTAAGTTCTTCAAATGCAAATCTATAAAGAAAGCCACAGTTTTGTTATGAATTTGCTCCCTGTTCCATCTTTTTTTTTATCTGTTTGTAGTGATATCTGGCCCACCACCCACCATGTATTCTTATGCAAGAAAATTCTGTTGCAATTCTCCATTTCGCCAAGGGTGCAGAAGTTATATAGAGCTCAGAATTATGCAAGATTGGATTTAATACTTCTACTCCATTTGAGTACTGGCTAAGCACCAACAAGGATTTCCTGGGAATTTCTCAGTCTACCTCCAAAGACCACAACTGTGATGTCAGGACAATTTATGTTCACATATCAAGCTCAAACACTTTATTTATTTAAACAGATGGAGATGGCCTAAGATTACATCTGCTGCCTCTGGCTGCAAGTAGAAGCCTACGTGGATTTACTTGAATTTGAATTTGAACTCCGTAACACTGAAGATCATTCTTTGATTGTTTTTTTTTTCATGAGACAAATAGTATTTCAGTGTCCTTCCCATATCGCTTTTATAACCAGGATAGTTTTTTTTTATAACCAGGATTGGATTGCAGGATTTGGATCTGGCTTGTTTAGAGAAAAGAAGGACTAGGGATGACATGATAGTGGTGTTCCAGTATATGAGGGGCCGCCACAAAGAAGAGGGGGCGAGGGAATTTATTTTCCAAAGCACCAGAAAGCAGGACAAGAAACAATGGATCAAGGAAAGAAACAACCTGAAAATAAGGAGAAACTTCCTAACAGTGAGAACAATTAATCAGGTTGCCTGCAAAAGTTGTGGGTGCTTCATCACGGGAGATTTTAAAGAGAAGACTGGACAGCCACCTATCTGAAATGGTATAGAGCAGGGCTGTCAAACTCCTGACCCGCGGACTGGATGCGTCACGCGCTGGCTATGTCCACACCCAGTTCAGCAAAGGGGGAGAAATCCTGCTATGTCACGTGATAACACTGTGATGAATTGATTTTGACACCCCTGAGTCTCCTGCTTGAGCACTGGCTGGACTAAAAGCCCACCAAGGTCTCTTCCAGCTCTATTCTGACTGGCCATTCCTGTTTACCAATTGAATAAGACTTTTATCCTCACTGTGTAAAATACTATTTTGTATTTTATTGAGTTTATATTCCTCATGCCCAATCCCAACCACGTGGGAGCTCAAGGCATACACATAGAGACTTTCCTCACTTTATACTAGGGTATCATCAAGTAGGCTGAGAGAAAACAGCTGAGCCAGCAAGTTCTTAAACCGAATATAATGCTTGTGCAGAACTCCAAAAGTAAGCCTTCAAGAAGATTCATTAAACCTGCTTGTAGATCTCACTAAACATGCAGGGACTTCACCTCTTCTTCCATCCTTCACACAGGCCTCTCCTTCAGTCCTTAACACAGAGAAAACCCAAGAAAAGCTAGCATTCATATAAAAAGTGTCCAACAATTATGCAAATAGTTTCCAGTATATATTTTGTCCTGTTCTCTGTCTTGCTTCCACTCATTTGGAGACAAGGAACATCCTATCATTATTATGATGGATTGATTGCCCAATCGGCCAAATGTTTAGACTAGATTTGGCATTTCTCTCCACCTACTGATTCTTCCCAGGGAGATGAGATAGGCAAAGATGGTGGTTTAATAATATGAAAGGTATTGTTGCAGGAGTTAAGCTTTTCAAGTAAAGCTTTTACAATTGACTGATGGTGATTTTTGTCAATGTCAGTAGTGTTCAACTGATGCTCCAGATATTTTATAATTGCATCTAAGGTGCTTATTACTATTGATATTATCTTTACTTTATTACATATAAAACAGTGCGAAATCAAGCTTCCAGTTTTTTAGGTGGTGTTGGTCTTCATACACGTCAAATTCTTCCAAAGAATCTAGGATGTTCTAATATATCAGCAGAGCAGAGAGAATAACTGGCCCAAAATCACCTAGTCGCCTTTCATGCCTAAGAAAGACCTAGCACTCTCAGGCTCCTCATTTCATAGGCTTGTCTAGCCACATGGGAAAATATGAATGCAGTAATTACGTTGGAAGTACTCTATGTAAATAAGGAATGAAGAAGAAGTACTTGGTCACATTTTCTTCATAGCACTTTCATCCAACAGAGAAAACAAATGAAAAATTACCTGACATTTAGTAGGCAGAGCAGCAAACAAATATTTGAAGTGGAAGTGAGAATGGTTTACCTAAAATGTATGTCAGAAATGAGTTTGGCTTTTGGTGACCTTGGCCGGTCCCTTCCACGCAGCAGACTAATTAGAACAGAAAGAGAGCGTGGACATTTCCACCCAGTTTGAGTTCCAGCTACACCCACTGCTTGCTTTATCCCTGCAGAAATATTTGGCATTTTTACCGTAGCCCTATAGGAAGTTGTCGAGGGGAATCAGTTCATGTCTTTCTGACTCTATGTCACTGGGTAATGTGAATATCAGATTCCTTATCCTTTTTTTTAAAGGAACCCTTACCCAAACTGTCCCAAAGGTGCTTTTTCAAGAGGCAACAAGGCTTTTCGGCTTTTCTTTGAAGATGTTTCACTTCTCATCCAAGAAGCTTCTTCAGCTCTGACTGGATGGTAGAGAATGAGCTGAAGCAGGAGTGGACTTCTACTGGTTCTGTCCACCTCTGTAGAGCCGGTAGCTCTGAAGAGCAGCAGACATAGAACCGGTTCTATGTCTGCTGATGTTTTTGCCCACTCGCCCACCCAGGCTCTTACCTGATCTTTATTTCCTAATTTTTCAACTTCAACTGCTGAAACTAGGCACAGCTGCAGTTAAAAAAGCAGGAAAAGAGGGCTGTTTCAAAGGCTGCTTCTCGTGACGATTTACAGGTGTGCACTCGCAGCGGTACAGGGAAGCACATCATAAATCACTGAACCTCGTGAATCCCGAACTGGTAGTTAACTCTGTCGTATCCCACCCCTGAGCTGAAGAAGCTTCTTGGATGAGAAGTGAAACGTCTTCAAAGAAAAATAAAGAAAGTCCAGTTGCCTCTTGAAAAAGCACCTTTGGGACAACCATGACCTGGATGACTGAGAATCTCTATAGACCTTAACCAAACTATACCTAAATACTGGCCTCTCCCTTCTTTCCACTTCACCTCTGTAGCAATAGTTCCAAATCTCCCTCCAATCCAAAATAAAAACAAAGATTTTCACAAAATCAGAAAAATCACTGATACTGATGGTAACAAAGAAGGAAGAAGGGGAATTAAGAATCAGTTCATATAAATGAAAGACTGCTCAGTGGCACCATTCTCAATGGAGGATTTGGCCCATTAACTGGTTGAGTCAGGAAAGCTTATTTACCTGTCTATCTGGTAAGTAGTACAGCATCAGTTAAATGTCCATGAAATTTATAGAATTTCCCTCTCTCTGTCTCCCCACCCCAAAGATGGTACATGTGTAGATAATTATCTAAATGAAAGAAGAGGGACTGTAGCCAAATGTAAACTCAAAATGAAGAAGCCACTGTCATTATCACTGCAAGAATGAACTTGACAGAGAATCTACTTTAATGCACAGTTGTTTAAAAAACATGCTATTTTTGTCATCTCCTGGAAGCTTTCCTACAAAGACTATTTCTATCATCCATTCACCCCCCACCCCCACCCGCCTTTCACACGTGCATATAAAATGCACATGTATATGTCTCAAAGAGAGGTCATAAAAAATGTGAAAAGCCCAGTTCCTCCGGATTTTGTTTGGCAGTCATTTTCCTTCCCTGAATTTTGACATTCAGACAGTGATGCTTTGTCTCCTTCAATACGTCTGCTGTATAACTACACAATAATTTCACACACCTACAAGTTCTGCTGGCATTTTTATGACCCCTCCCCCCCCAAAAAAACACACAGGATAGCAATTCATGATATGTGTGTGTGTGTGTGTGTGTCTGGGGGTGTGTGTGAATGTATTTTAATTGAAATTCGGAACTACAAAGTATTTGTATCCATCTAAATATAGATGTAGATTATACCCCTCTAGGTAGAGATACTTAGAATAGTGTTTCAAAGGCATGAATATCTTTGGGCAAATACAATAGATAATTGGACCCCAATCTACAATTTCAGAAACAAGGAATTGGTAGGTCCTTCATCAGAGGAGAGTCATCAAATCTCTGAGGCTTGCAGTGGCTTGTCTGCAATTTCTAGGCAGCCCAATGATGGAATCTGGACCAATTAAGTCTGCTGACCTGATGGAACCATATTAGAAGGACACATCAAAACAGAAAGAATTAATTAAATTTCCGATAGACCAAGGAGGATTACAGATGTAAGAACTTGAGCAGCAGTTGAAATCTACAAGGAAGTGAATTTTCTAGAAGGCCCTTCGTCCTGCATTTGAAGGTACCAATTTTGGTCTGTTCTAGGTCTTATTCAGTTCCTACTGTAGCTCTTCATTCAGGATATTCCTCATTTTTGGTAGGGTATAATTTGGAGTGAGAAACCTTACCAATGGTACTTACTGTATATGGCAGAGGTCCCCAAATTTGGCAACTTTAAGACTTTTGGACTTTAACTCCCAGAATTAGCTGGCTGGAGAATTCTGGGAGTTGAAATCACAAGTCTTAAAATTGCCAAGTTTGGGGACCCCTGGTATATGGGATGGGGAAATGGGTTGAGAGTTGCTGCCAAAGGAACTATCAGATAGCAGAGGGCACATAGCCCACAGCTGCCTAATCGACAGAGAAAAAGATTCAAACGGAACCTCTCTATCTTCTCAGGCTGTATAGGAGATAGTGAGAGATTTGTACTATCAGATTTGCAAGATTCTGTTAATGTAGCCTGAACTTGTTCACCCATCATATTTCCTGTCTGAACTACCTGGGAATGTTAACATAATCTTTTCATATCTAAGCTGGATTATTGCAACATGTTATATATATGGGGTTGCCTTTGAAGATCACTTAGAAACTCTAACAGTTGTCATTTCTTCCAGCAGGTGAAAATTGTAACCATATACCATTATTTTTTCAGAGTTTTGTTCTGGAAACCATTTATAGTGCTATTTTCACCTATATTTCATGGCTTGGATCCCAGCTTCCTTCAAGGCTTTCAAGGAGAACCATACATCTTGCATTTTTCCATTGCAACTAAGAGGTTGCTTTCCCAATGAGGTTAATTAGTGTGCACCATTAAGCATTCATTAGGAAGGCTGTTAAAATAGTGCTGTTTCGAATAGCCTTGAAATAGTGATTGCCATTGACTTGTGATATTACTTAAAGGTTGACTTGCTTACTTATGGTTTGCTGTACTTTTATAATTATTATTATGAATTGACAAGACGCTTTTTAAAGAACAGTGATGTAGAAAAATAATGAAATCAACGAACGGATTATTGTACTGATTAACATTGATGATCATTTTATATTTTCTACTGTATGGGTTCTTTGGATCTTGTACTATATAGTATCATGTGATGAAGTCTGAACCTTGGAGCAAATTCAAAGGAGACCTACTAAGTGTTGAGGGATCTAGACACCAACACCTATGAGGAATAATTAAAGGATCTGGGTATGTTTAGTCTACAAAAAAGACATCTGAAGGGAGTTAGGAAAATAATCTCTGGATACCTGAGGAGATGCTTCATAGAAGAAGGGTTAGCCTTATTCTCTGTTGTCTCAAAAGGTAAGAGCAGAATCATTTGGTAAAATCTATAAAGAAATTTCAGGCTAGACATCAAGAGTAACGTCCTGTCTGCATATTGAAGAGGTTACCACAACATTTTCCACAAAAAATTGTCAAACAGGCTTCAAAAATTTTAGCAAAGGGTTCTCTGCCCAGTTTCTGGGTGGGCGTGGCCATGGTGGGCGTGGTCTAGTCAGCCTCCTGCATCACAGTGCCGTTGTAACTTCAAGCACTAAACAAATTATTGTAAGTGGAGGATTGCCTGGAATTCCTTCTATCTTTGTGATTCTATGAAATTTCAGCGCAAATACAGAATGTCTGTTTTCAGATGCCCTTCAGATGACTTTTTCACATACTTCTGAATAGTTTCTATAGTATGAAACAGAGATGAAGAGAGAATTTAGAGGGGAAAAATTTGGACACTTACTAAATTTTTAAAAAGTGCACAATAAGGGCATGAAAGATTTGTACAGATAGGTCTGCGCTCACAATTTCAACACCTATCTGTTACTCAATTTTTAATTTTTAACCATGAGACCACACATTAACACTATTGCCACATGTAGCAATGTAGAGAGAGAACAAGCATGTAATGCACGCTGGAAACTAATATTATCCTACCCACCTGACAAACTTTATTTAAAAAATAAATAAATAAAATAAGTTGGCATATTTTTTGTGTTGATGTTGGATAGTGGATGAAGAGGAGCCTTTCTTCCTCCCTCTTCTTTCTTTTTTAAAAATCCTGGCATGTTATTTCAGCCTGACATCTTTGTGTTTGTCATCTACCTGCTGAATGATTAATCCTGAAGATTTAATGTTTTTCAGTCAAAGGGACCTGGGATGTTTCAATGGGCTTCTTTTAATCTCACCTCCAGTTGGAATCCCAGCCACCAAAGAAGCATGGGAGGGGAGCTGCCTATTGTAAGCAAAGTTGTCAAGCAGCTAAAAAACAGTTTCACCATGAGATAAAAGCAACTGGAAGAAGATAACCAATTCAAAAAATGTAACTGCTGTCCCCACCTCTTAATCCACTGAAGATAACACCATAATGCCACAATGAGGAAAGGAAACCAAGAGAAATGAGATGTACTGCCAAAAGCAGCACCCAAATGCTTTAAAACACTATTTGTTCATTCCTTCTCCTGCGGCAAAATAGGACAAATTGTTCATGTGAATATGCAACTGAAATTATTTGTTCAGGAAGAAGAACTTGCCCAATTTCAACCTGTCTTCTGGGGAATAAAGGGAGGTTTGAAATCTGCAAAAAGGTAAAGTAAAAGCTAAGAGCCCTGGTGGCACAGTGGTTAAAATACAGTATTGCAGGCTGACTCTGCTCACTGCCAGAAGTTTGATCTTGACTGACTCAAGGTTGACTCAGCCTTCTATCTTTCCAAGGTGGTTAAAATGAAGATCCCGATTGTGAGGGAAAACATGTTGACTCTATAAACCACCTAGAGATGTCTGTAAAGCACTATGAAGTGGTATATAAGTCTAAGGGCTAATGTTATATGACTTTTTTCAGACTGAGAAGCACATTGGATCTTCAAGAAACATTTCTGAAATTGCCTTCTGAACCATGGGTGGGGCCCAAGCAAAGAGGTTCATTACCTTGAGCTCCTTGTATGAAAGCCAAGATATAAATGTAAATAATAAACAAACAAATAAAAAAAATCAGATGTGTGCCTAAGATTCTCAATTTTGAAACAACTGTATTGGCTGCTTGCTTCTAGCCCCAAATCAAAGTGCTGGCAGTCACCTAGAAATCTCAAATTGTTTGGAATCGCAGTACTAGAAGGAACTCTTCTTCCTATAGCAACCCTTCTTCATCCATTAAAGACCCCATTCACCTGTGCTTTTATCAGATTCTTTAAAAAAAAAAAAGGATGGCACTGTTAGAGAAGCCTGCTTTGTGCATCTTTTGAATGCAAAATTGTCAGCTGTTTTAAATTACTGTATTTTTTTTCCAATCAGTTTTAGGCAGTGCTGAAATCCTTCAAAATGGATGTGGGAAAGGATATGAGACAGTAAAATTATATCAGATAAACAAATGTATAACACATTGGACAATGCCTTTCTCATCACTTTCCAAATTTCCTTAAAATGCCAGGAAAAATCGACCTTGGAAAATTATGAAATCTAAAGAAAATATTATTTATTCTACTCTAAAGTTACTCTCCTCTCCTTATGTGGAATGTGAGTTAGAGGTCCCAGATGAAGCCAAAAGTAAGAGAAGTTGGTGTAGGAGAAGAGCAGGCAGAGCAGGAGTGAAGGTTGTCGTAAGTTTAGAATCATTGCGTTCCTACAAATATTCCAAGTTCCAACCCTCCTGAATTCTGTTGATCCTTATCTGGTGCCAATTTAGTACTGAAGTTTAGTTGATCAGGTTATTGCGTATAAGGTTGAATAAATCTTCTATGCTGCAACCTTATGACTAATCCTGATTCTTTGCCTCTGACAATATTTTTTTGCCAGACAAAAAGTGCAATAGTACTTGACAAGTGGATTTTTAAAATTTATTCTTTTATTGCTTTTAGAATAATGACAGAGAAACAGAAAAAAAGCTGAAGATGATTTCCATGGGAAGGTCCCTTCATTTTATTCTCACAAACCAATGAGATATGCCAGTCTGTGATGGTGTGATTATCACAAAGTTGCACAATGATTTTTCATAGAAGACCTCAAACCTAGGTCTTTCCAGTCCTAGTCCAGTACGTTAACCACTATACAATACAGCCTCTTAAACTGGGTCAAATGGTTCTGCCACTCTCATTGGTTTCTATCTGTTATTCTCCGAGTCCTTCGGGAGTGGGGCGGTATATAAATCTAAATAAATGAAATGAAATGAATTCTATTTTTTAATGATGAATTTGTTCATTAAAACATGGGCAAATCTATATTATTAGTATTAGTTTTATTAGTATTATTATTGATGAGACTGGCTGGCCAAAAACCCAGTTAGTGGGCAACTTGGATAAACAAACTTGACCCTCCCTGATTCAAATTCAATACTTTGCCCTATCATTGGACAGAATATACATTTATATGCAATTCCGAATGGAATTCCCTTTTGTTAAATGCAAGAATTCACAGGACAGGAGATCATACAACTGATGTGATTTAGTTTATGCAAATACATGGTAGCAGATAGCATAGGGCCAGTGTGAACTTCAACCAGTGTGGGATCATATAATGACATCAACCATTGGGGATACTATTGATTGCCTTTTCGTAACTTGGTGGGAAACTGTGAGTTACTACTTAAATGAAGTTACGTAAAAAATGGATATACAAGAATTAAGAAAAGTTAAGAGTTTGTGCATCTTTGCTACTGTCATCTGGGTTTTTGAGGTTGATGTATGGTGGGCATAGGTTAGGGATGATCCTAGGTAGTATACTAACTACCATGGTTTGCCAATTGCACAATAGCAGATAGGACAGCACTCCAGAGAGTTAACATTATTGCCCAGAAGATCATTGGTTGCCCTCTCTCCTCTTTGGAAGAACTTTATAGCTCCTGCTGCCTGAAGAAAGTTCAAAACATTTTTTAAAGAATCATCTCATCTGTGCACCCTTTTTTTTATCTATTACCATCTGGCAGATGGTACAGGACAATAAAAACAAGGACAAATAGGCTGAAAAACAGCTTTCATCCCAGAGCAGTAACTATATTGAATTCTACTGTATAGTGCAATATTAATGCAACATCAGGGGTTTTCAATTCAACTGTATAGAATGTGAAAGGATGTGTGTTTGTGTTTTATTCTTATAGCTATAATGTACACAGAAGATAGCATTTAATTTCGTTTTACGAGGTGCAGTGACAGTAAAGTAAACTAAATAAAACACATGTTGGAATAAGAGACTGTGATATTTCGAAGTTGATATTCAATTAACAGAGGCTAATTTAAGCCGTATTAGTATTGTGAGGATATAATGGGATATTTCCATTTGCAAAACAACAATAGTATAAATTTTATTTGGATTTAGAATTCACCTCAGTCTAAGGGTTCAGTGCACATCTGAAAAGCAGACATGTATGAATAAAGAAGTGAAATTCGATTCTGTTGATTCAACGATGAGCCTTTCCGACATGTTTGCATTTTAATCCTGAGCAATTTGAAAGGCTATTTTGATCCTTTTATGCCTTAATCCTGAGCTTGAAAGACTAGATATTGACACTTGAAATTATTCCAAACCTAAACATCTTCTGAGGTTCAAAATGTAGTGTTTCAGTTTCACAAAATGGTGATGAAAAAGACTTTGACAACCATTTCATTTAGCTGCCAAGGGCAAAAGTATAAGCTGTGTCAGAAAGCTGAAATTTGAAAACATTTCTAAATTAGTTCTTTATTTAATAATCTCAAATTTCTGTAAAAAAAAAAAAAGAGGAGGAGGAGGTAGAAGAATATCGGCAACGTGTTCAAAATTAGAAAGTTTGGCAAAACATTAATGAGGACAATTACCACAGAGCACAATGAAATTAATGTGCTATGAATATGTGAGAATATAGAAGAGAGAGAGTGAGAAAGTAAGGCAACAAACAAAAGGATATGAATTACAAACAATTCACATACTGGGAATTTTGCATGTAATTCTTCTCATCAAATTGCTTTTCTTTTAAATGTAATTGCAAAGTTGTTCTTTGCTTTGTTTTTCAGCCAATTATAATATCACCACTATAATGAGTAGCCAATTTAATCAGATGATTCATAATTCAGCTGGTACTCCTAAATCAGCAGCAGGCAAGCTCAAAGCTCAAAAAATATTTTTCCATAAATCAATCAGTTTTGCGGATTATGAACTGTAAATTTCTTTAGATTCTGCTTAAAATTAAAATGTGTGAGAGTTTCAGATATTTGACTCTTTTTTTTTAATAAAGCCTATCCTACATTACAGGATGGAAGAAAATTAAGAAATAAGGATAACTTGAGATGATTTAGTCCTCTGCCTCATGTGTTTGATAGAGCCTGGCTAGGGGAGTAAATTTATAAGGAAAACTGAGGAGTTAACCAATTTTGTAATAGTCAATAAAAGTAGTATTAAGGAAATTTCAACTTTGTTGTTTTATCAAATACTTTGTAAAAGAAAGCAAAGTTTTGTCCTGGTGTTTGAGAAGCCTTTCTGGTTAGGTGTGCCAGAGGTAACCTCCAAATATGAGTTGTTTCTGCCCCAGCAGTTCACTTTCTTGAAGATGTGACCCTTGATTCAAAATGAGAAGCATGCTAGTCAGAAAGAGGAGAAGATAAGCTATTGTTTGCCTAGCTAATCCTATTCCCTTTCTGGGTACAATTAGTGGTTGCAACAAAAAGCTTAGAGATTACCTGTAATAAACTTTTATACAGCAATGCACAAATAATAAATATGACAGCCTTGTTTACATGACATTAAAACTGAAATAATCCATTAATCTAAAGCAGTGTTTCTCAGGGTACAGGGTTTAATTCCCCCTCCCCCTTAACTTCTGTTTAAGTTAACACTTTTTGGGGTTTGGGTGAAAATTCCTAACAACCTTCCTTCCTTCTTTCCTTCCTTCCTTCCTTCCTTCCTTCCTTCCTTCCTTCCTTCCTTCCTATCTATCTCCCTCCCTCCCTCCCTCCCTTCTTTGTCTGATAACCACTAATTACTTTAAAGCAGTGGTCCTGAACCCCCGAGCCATGGCATACTACCAGGCCGTGGCCTATTCAGAATTGGGCCGTGAGAGTGGCTGGCTGAAGTGTGCGTGTTCATGCAACTCAACTTGCGTGAATGGTGGGTGTGTGCAGGCACTTGTAGGTGTGTGTGCTGGCTTGATACTCGTGCAAGTCGAGCAGCGCACGTGCGCCAGGAGCTGCGTCTTTTCACATACATGCACACACACACACACATCAGCCCACTGCCCACACTGGCCAATTCCCCTCTCTTGCAAAAGTTGGGGTCCGCTGCTTTAAAGCCTTCAAGAAATGAGAAATGAAGTTGAACAAGTTACAGATCTGGGCTAATAGTTTTGTTTGTATCTTCCTCCATCTTCCTCATCTCCCCAAAACCATCTCTGAAGCTCCCAGGTGAAGCCAACCAGACCAGCAGATAAACTAACAGGGATTCCTGGAGAGATAGACGAGCATCCCATATTCTTTCTTCCAATAGTGGGAAGAGCCAAATTCTGTATCCTGCAAACAGTTCTTAGTGGGCTCAGAGCATCAGTGGAATACTTTTTGTCTTTTGATTGCCTAGAAAAAAAATTTCATGTCCAGAAGATTAGATAAACCAAACTAGTAAAACTGGTGTGAGATGAAGTAATTGTACATCACGGGCATTATTTTTAAATCAAATTATTATACAATGTGAAGTCTTTCCTCCCACCTCGCCCTGATTTTTCCCAAATGAAGAGTTATCCCCCCTCCCCCAAAAAAAGAAGAACAAGAACAAGAAGAAGAAATCTGTTAAGGCACATTGAGAGGTAGACATTTGCTGGTTGAAAATTAATTATATTGCACGTTATTGTTTTTAATGAAAACAAAGGCATTTATATCTCGCAACTTCTTTTGCTAAGTGAAAAGGCAGCCTGCAGTGATTGCCCTCTTCTTGGGTACCCATGTCGAGGGCATAAGTTCAGGTGCTTGTCCTGAGAGATCCTTCTCTGTATGCCAAGCCTTTCTTTACTCCAATCCTACACAAACCATTTCTCGTGGGAGTTAATTGTCTTAACGTTGAAAGGGCAGATTCATCCCTTTGCTAAAAGGTGCGTGAGACAGCACCAGGTCTTTCTGAAATGTCAATCATGGAAGATCATCTTGATGTCACAGGAATGGTTTCTTTCAATCAAAAGGTTTAAGGAGGAGTTGTCTGGAGCCAGGCTCATTGTTTGAAGTTGCCTGAATGGCACCTTAATGATTTGTATTTGAAAGCTTTTGATGTACTTTCAGGGGCTTGGTGCCAGTACAAAGAATGTAGCATTTAAACAAAACAAAATAAAACAGCATGTGTCCTTGCCCAAGGGTTAAAAAGGGAGAGAAGGAAAGAAAACCACCCTACAGGGTTGCAGAGGTATACAGCCTGCCAAATGAATCAAACAGATTAATTAATTTATCTTGCATTTCACCAAATATTTTATTCATTTATTGGATGGTTGTGTGTGTATGTATATATGTATGTATGTATGTATGTATGTATGTATGTATGTATGTATGTATGTATGTATGTATGTATGTAT
>JANHFN010004941.1:42148-54731 GCA_032468175.1 Toxicocalamus goodenoughensis
GTTCCCCTTAAAACCCGCTTTAAAAAATTAACTAAAAACCCCCTCAGTCTTCGCTTGCGAGGGGGGGTGGGCGTGCAACCTCTCCGCATTCGGATAGCCTGTTAAATACTGGAAGGCTGCTGGAACAGAGAAGAGGTAAGTCAACCTAATCTCCAAAGTATCTGAGGGAAGGCCAAGAAGAAATGGGCGGAGACTTATCAAGAAAAGATCCAACTTAGAATTAAGGGGAAATTTCCTGACAGTAAGACTAATTATAGAATGACTTGTGTCCAGAAGTTGTGGTTGGCCCATCAATGGAGGCTTTTAAGGAGAAATTGAACAGCCACTTGTCCTGAGTGATATAGGATCTCCTGCTTGAGGTAGTTGGTGAACTAGCTATCCAAGGTCCCTTCCAACTCTGTTATTCTATACTATGTAATGTTTGAATTGAACCTAATACAAAATATTAAATCAACGTTAGCATACTGTACACACATTCTTATCTCATTCATAGCCATAAAAAAGATTGTTTTAAGCAGAAATGGTACCATATTGCCTGGCCTAGGAAGCTCGTATGAGAAACTTAGCATATGTTTCAATCTGTCAAATAATTGATGAAACAACATAGCTGGTCTCTCTATATAAGACATAGGAATGTTTTTTTTTAGTTATCTATGGCTGATTGATTGATTGATTGATTGCCTAATGGATGTGAGTTGTCCAAAATTATAGATCGCTCTTTCCTGTATTGGAAATTGCAATAAGGCATGAATAACATGCTGAAGTATTTCACAAATTCACTGTTTCTCTCCTCTCAAGTCCTTTTGATGTATCTTGCTTTCCTGTGCATTTTTTGCATAGTATCAGCAAATAGACCTTTAATTGGGAAACGGCTTACTCTTTTATGCACACGTGCATTTTACTGGAATACAGCCCCTGGAAAAATCAATGTGAGTGCTATTGATCGCAGAATGAGGTGGACAGCAGCCTACAGAGCTATCCAGGGCAGGATATTTGAGCAGATTGTATTTCTACGCTTAATGGATGTTGGGAGACACCTTCACTGTTCAAAAGGCCTCTTCCTGATAGTGCTGATTGTCTCCTTCCAAAATGAGATTAGCAGGGATATCTGACTGGGTTTCTGTTTTTATCAGATTTTTTTTTTCCATGTCCTGGCCAAATAATTAACCTCTCTTGATACAAACATACAATCTTCCTCTCAGCCACCTATACAAATTGAACAGTATTGATGTACTGATGCTAAGTTGTGGGGGGAGAATTCTAAAAGCATTTGCTGATCATCTCGGCATGCTCACTGAATTTAGTACAGGAAACAATTTTAATTTGTCACGATTTGTCTGAATATAGCAAACACAGAAGAACTCTGCTCTTCATTGATTCTTGTGACTAGTTTCAGTTCTTGGGTGGAAGGTCTTTTCTTCTCTCATCAAGAACCACCTGAAAATTAGACATCAAAGAAAAATTAAAAAAGAGAATTCTTCTTTTTCATAATGTGAGACACCTCTAATCATTTCCCAACATTCAGGCCACTTCCCGCCCTCTGTTTATATGTGTATGTATGTGTGTGATTTGGCATTTATATGGTGTGGCTTGTTGGAGAAAAGTATCAAAACACCTTACCAGATTATAGAATCTCTTTAGATATAATCCAATCAACAGATGCCTATATGTAATATAAGTTTTATATCTATGTCAAACCCAATATGTATTATTTCCATGAATTCCAAACTCAGAAGGAGGACAACACATAATCAGTTTCACCCTAATTCCCATAACCCATAAAAAAATGAAAAGAAAACAACTTCCTGGCTATATTTTCAATTATCTACTTCATAACATTGTTGCTATGAGGAAACATTGGAAAAGGGAGTGCTATATATGTTTTCTTGAACGAAGGGCAAATCTAATAAACAAATTTATTAGAGAAGAAGTAGAATAAAAATAGATTTATTTCTTTTAAAGACATATTCAAGTAGTCTTCACTTAATAACCACAACTGGACTGGCAACTCCATCACTACGTGACACAGTCATTAAGTGAAATATCACATGACTGCACCAAATTTCCAATATCAGTTAAGCAAATCACCTGCAGTTGTTAGGTGCAACGTCATGTGATTGCCGTTTCCAATCTCCTCCTGCCTTTTCTGTTGACTTTGCTTGTTAGCAGCTGGCAGTGAAGATCGCAAATGGTGAGCTTGTGACCAAGGGATGTTACGATTCCCCGAATTGCAATCCTGAGACAGCTGTAAGTGATTCTGTGGCAGTTGTAAATTCAAGGTCTGGTTGAAAATGACTTTTTCAGTGCTATCAAAAGTTCAAATAGTCGCTAAACAGGGCAGTTATTAACAGGACAGAACAGTTATAAATAACACCTTTATAGTCATTGATCTTATGTGCCAAAGTACAGGACAGGTCACAGAAGAACAATAATACTATAAGTAAGGTAAAGGTTCCCCTAGATATTTCCTGCTCTAGGGGGAAGTACTCAATTCCGTTACAAAGCCGAAGAGCCAGCACTGTCCAAAGACATCTCATATGGCCAGCATGACTAAATGCCGAAGGTGCACGGAACGCTGTTACCTTCCCACCAAAGTGGTCCCTATTTTTCTAATTGCATTTTTACATGCTTTCGAACTGCTAGGTTGGCAGAAGTTGGAACAAGTAATGGGAGCTCACTCCATTATGTAGTGCTAAGGATTCGAACGCCAAATTGCTGACCCTTCTGATCAATAAGCTAATCGTATTAATGGTAGACTTCCTTCAGTTGCCTTTCCATTTTGCTACATTCCATTCACTCATCAGAGATTATTAATCTTTGACATTCAAGATTTTATGTGTACAGATACTGAAAAAAATAAGAATGCATATCTTCAATCTCAGTTTACCAATATATATAGAATTTTTATGCAGGATAATTTGATGTACCTTTCCATTGATTACTACGCTGTTGATATGAGTTGCAGATTTAGAGCTTTGAACAACTGGCAAAATGTAGATATTAAACAGGTTACCACTTTTCTAGTAATTCATTTTCCACTTACCCTATCATGAAGCATTCTGTGAATGTTTAATTGTTTAAACATAATTAAACATAATTTAAAATGTTTAATTATGAATTGAATAGTGCCTTTTATGGAGAATAGATAATACCTTTATGACAAGTACTGTCTTTCCTGTTTCTTTAGCCTTCATATTATAAAATTAACTTTGAGCCTCTCAATGGCTTCCAGGCAGACTTTTGTAATCTGTTTTATAATCTATTATAATCTGTCACTTGCCATGTGGATCACAAAATAATATGATGTGGTATTAGATGTGATTCTAATGTTTGAAAATCTTCCCTGTTACAGATGAATTAACATATTCCAAATGAAGCAACATCAAAAGTGATTTTTCCCACATTAAAAACCAAAAAAGTCAAACCAAAAAAAGGAACGAAGTATGTACCCATTTAAATTAGTAAAGTAATAATTACATTTATAATATACTGAATTAACATGATTTTGAAACTAAGGTACAATATAATGGGGTTAATGTATTCTTGATTTTAAGAAAAAAACATTTCAAATATTTACTTTGAAATTACTCAAAACTTTAAGCAACTGAACAAGAATTAGTAGGAATAGGGAAAAACTAGCTTTCTGTGTCTCTTTCACACACACAAAATGACAGCTAAAGGATAAAAAGTTGCCAAAGAAGTGAAACTTGTCTTTTGGAAAATTGAGAGTTACAACTTCTAACATTCTTAGCATATATACAATGCAAGAGATGATTTACAATCACTCTTGGTTTCTGTTTTGAATGTATTAAAGTTAATTGACTTGAAGGCAAAGCTTGTTGAATCTAGTATTGTAATGAATCTACTAAGATTCAATTTCCCAACCAACTAATTTTAAAGGCATCATCAGTTATTATAACAAAAGTAGAGATCGTTCTAACAAATAAATAATGGACTTTACTGGGAATACTGTCTGATTAAGTTTCCAATAATAAGTGGGTAACATGTAGTACTGTAGTACCCCATCCTGTAAAATATCTTGACATGAGAACACTTCGTGTTGAAAGTGTACAATACCCCATTTCTCTCCCGTTTACTCTTTTGGCATGTTTTCTGTACTTGAATGTTTTTATGCATATCAAATCATTTTCCTGTTTGATCAGAGTGGAAATGAAATGTGTAAGAACTGAATGAAATTGTGAGCAGGTCTTGCAATATGGCAGGATAGACAATGATAAAATGTGAAAGAGATTCAGGAATAGCTTTTTTAAGTATTACCAGACTAGTGGAAAAGCAAATATATATAGAATTAATATGAATAACATTAATATGAATATTTCATGCTGTGGATGAAAAACATTACAGATTCATTTTCCATCAGTTGGAAGAACCTCATTTGTAACCAACATTCTTGAATCTGGCAGTTTCTGAATATAATAAATAAAATCTAATCAATTCAATAATATAACACCAAAGGCTATATTCCAATAACTACCTGGGTCTGAAACAAAAACTAAAATAGATTTGATCTCATTCAAATTGATTAAATGTAATTATTAGGTGACATGTCATATATTCAATTATTTCCCTACCCTTCAGATTAAGAATCTACCACTGGGGATAGTCTGATATCTCCAAACTTCCAGAGATCACATATACCCCTTGGAATACAATTAGTGCATCCATGAACAATATTGATAACAGAATTTATCAAAATTGCCTACCTTAATGTAAGGTAATTTTTTTAAATTGAGCTGTGCTTTCCCTCCTGACATCTGCTTCTCCCACATTTGTTATATAAATAGATTTCTACCCATGTGTAAGATGGAGAAGAAGCCAAATCATTTTGTTTTCTTTTAACTGTAATGGACAATATGCAACTCTCCAGATATCCTTGAATTACACTTCCCATAATTATATACACTAGCATACTAGTTATAAGAGGTTTATTAACATCTGAAGACCTTTTTCTATCTATCTCCATCCAACAAGATAATTTAAAGGTGCATTAAAGTTCTTAAAGTTACATCCCATTAGGTCCAAGTGCTGCAACTGTTTCTTCCACTCAGAACTCTCCATGGCTTTTGGATGTAATCCAGCATGGAATGGTTAATGAAGTCATCAGGCATAATTCTCACAGTATATAATAGATGCTATGCAGCTATACATGGTAACTATTCAGAATCTAGGGAAAGAATATTGGGGTGGAACAAGATTTGACTTGACATCTGGACCAATGCTGATATTGGGACTGTCAGACTCATTTCGGTGCATTGAATCCCAATGACCTATTTGCAGGGATTGTTCAATCAATGGATAACATCATTCAATCTATAAAACTGTTGATATAGGGAAGGACAGCGAGATCAATATTGGAAAAAAAATTGTTCTGGGCGGGTGAATCTCCCACTGATCATCCATAATTGTAGTTAGGCATCTGTTTAGCTCAAAGTAAAGCTAGAACCATCTAATACCCTATAATTTGTGAGATAACACTCTACAGGGCTCTAGGGTTTCTTTGATTTCCTGTTGCAAGATTGGAGGAATTGCTCCAATCCACATTTTTTCTCTTAGTTCAGCCAACCATAACACAAGTTTATTATAAAGGGCTAAATGGCAAGAAAAAGCACTAATATGTATTATGTATTAGTGCTCTTTCCTTCCATTTAATCACACACAGACACACACACAGACACACACACAGAGCCTTGAGCTCCTGAATGAAAGGTGGGATACAGTGGAAATCTAATAAATAAATTCTAACAAACATTTAAAAACAGTCAGCTGAAGTTGGGTAAAAGATATGCTGAACAGAAAACTGAATCCACTGTTGGTATGGTCCATAATACTTTATCATGCCTCCTCCACCCCACATGAGGAAATTTAGATAAAAGAACAGTAATCAAAATTTGTTTCCTTTTCATTTCTTCTCAGGGAAAAAAGGAATTATTTTATTTCTTAAAAAATAACTGACAGGAATATGTATTGTTTAAACTTCTACTTTGTTTTTGTTCACAGGATATTAGTTTGTCAGAGCATTCTGAATTACCAGTAAGATTTTAAAGGAACTCCTAAATATAAATATACCCTATGGTACTTAGTTATTCCTTCAGCAGGCTAATAAACAGCAGTTACCCCTCTGGATAATGTTTAGGATCACTCATGCCAGATGAAACCCAACATGAAAGGGGATATGCCAGATGTTCATGCTGATTGAAAAAAAAAAGAAGGAACAAGAAACATCATTGCTTCTGTGCAATGGCTAATTCAGAAAGGCAAATAATTTTCTCTAGAAGTCCACAAGTGCTTAATTATTTATACCAATGCCTTCAATTGTGTTGACCATCTCAAGTTATGAATTGTCCTTTGGAAAATGGGAAGCCTGTTGTTCTCTTGGCAAGCCAATAGACAGATTAGGAAAGTATAGTCCACATGGAACACAACCAAACATACTGGTTCCAGGTTAGTAGAAGAATGAGATGAGGCTATATACTCTCCCTTTATTTATTCTCTCTTCACTGAATATACATTGAAGGAGTATGGATTGAAATATTATGAACATGATTTTTTAATTGAAGGAAAAATATAATGTGCTGTGCTGTTGATACAAAATGATAGCTGAAATAATATGCAAGCTCTAGTAATAAAATATAGACAAGTCAAACTAATGACAACAAGTATAACAACCAATGTCAGAACTGACACAGGAAGTGGTAGATCACTTCTGGATTATCCTTTTAGAAACAACTATCAACATATAAAGGGACCAGCATTCAAATATAATGCACAGACTAGCAGTTGGTAGGTAGCAATAAAATTGCTTGTACAAATATTCAGGTGTTGTGATATGTTGATACCTACAAAAATGAGATTCCTATATGCAATGATTTCTTTCTGAAACTTTTGAACTTCGGCATTGGAGAAGCTTCTGAAAGTAACATGGATAGTGGAAGGAAGGAAGGAAAGAAGGAAAGCAGAGAAAGAGATAGAGAAAGAAAGAAAAAAAGAAAAGATTCTAGAATAAATAAAACCAGAGTTTTCAGTTGAAGTACAAATAACAACTCTCAAATTACCACTTTTGTACAGATTATATAGAAATCAAGCTCTTGAAAAGTCTATAATACTGATGGAAAACAATATTTGTAGCTCAGGATTGAACTGTGGGGTCATTGGTGCTCTCTGAGTTTTGCTGTTTTCTTACAGATGTTTCATTGCCGAACTAACATTATCAGTGCTAATGACATTACCTAGTTTGGTAATAAAATGTCTGCAAGAAAACAACCAAGCTCAGAGAGCACAAAAGACTCCAGTAAGGTGGAAAGAAACAGTAGGCAACCAATCATGCATTGGATGGATTTGATTACAGCAATTCAGTATTAGCAGATCTAAAAGGCCAGGTGAGAGACATTTCATCCTGGAGGTATATTAATGTGGTCACTAAGAGTTGTCACTAACTTGATGAAACATAATCATTCAATCATCCCCCTGGAAGCAGTTGTTTGCAGAACAAACTTACAGCTGAAAGAATGGTTGCTTTCTGACATTTACACATTCAAATATATCATTTAATGAAAGCCTGTGTGAGTGTTGTGAATCCATTCATTACTTAATATGTGGATATCTTGCTGCTCAGAAACAAACAGAAGAGGCCAGGATGCAAAATTAAATACCAAACTATGTTACAATTGGCAGATAAAATAATTTCCCAGTAAATAGAAAATAGTGTCTTACTGTGAATTTTGACATTTTTCTTGACATTTTTTGTTTATGTAACTGAAAAATATAATTTACAAACTATTTCATCCCAAGTATGAATTTCTAAATACATTTGTCTGTAAAAAATTTTTTTTCAAGTGGAGAGGGCACCCCCAAGTTGTTAAAATAAAATTCCCACAGAAAAGTGGCATTTCAGTTTTCATATCAGATACGGAGATTCAGATAAAGTTGATTCATTTCAAAATGTGGATTGAATAAAATTTCCACACAGAACTAGACCCAGGTTCAGGGGTGGGATGCTACCGGTTCTGCCCGTCTCTATAGAACTAGTAGCTCTGAAGAGCAGCAGACATAGAACCGGTTCTGTGTTTGCTGCTATTTGGCCCACTCGCCCGTCTACCCCAGCTCTTACCGGTCCTTTATTTCCTGCTTTTTCAACCTCAGCTGCTTTGCGCGGCACAGCTGAGATTGAAAAAGCAAGGGAAAAGAGGCTGTTTGAATGCTGCGCACGTGCGCGCAGCACTTTTCAGCTGTCCGGGAGGCACAGCCTAAGGTTAATTTACATGCATGCACACACAAAACGTAATCACCAAACCGTAGTAATGCCAGTTGAATCCCACCCCTTCCCAGGTTCTATGTATAGTTACATTATGTCACAGGAATATACATATATTTCTATTATCTATTCAAATTCAATTTGGTATGGATAGAAGTTGGGGGGAAAGACCAACACAACTTTTTATCTCTTTCCATGCTTTCATTTGTACCTTAATAACTTAAGGCAACATAATAGCATGGCATGACATGGCATAGCACAGAACAAAACATAACAAAACATAACAGAGCAGAGCAGAACAGAGCAGGAACAGGACCAGAGTTAGAAGGGACCTTGGTAGTCTTCTAGTCCAACCCTTGTTAAGGCAGGAAAACTTATTCAGGCAAATGGTTGTTCAATCTGTTAAAAACATTCAATGTTGGAACATTCACTTCAGGAGGCCAGTTGTCCCACTGATTAATTGTTCTAATTGTCAGGAAATTTCTCCTTAGTTCTAGGTTGCTTCTTTCTATATCTGGTTTAAAATCTTCCACCTGGCCAGACTTCGGAAAAATAAAAATTTCATTTAGTATATGCTTCAGTTTACCACATTGTGTCTAACATGATCAGAAACCAGTTAGATTCTCACCTAGTGCATCTCCCCCAAATAAATAATAGTGTTGAACCAGCAACCACACTACAGATGCCAAAGGCTATTTCTATTATTAAAAAGTATCTGGCAGAAAATTTTTGTTTTACAGATGCAGTAATTTCTTGTGAAGGGAATCATCCTTCCTGAGGTCATCTTAGCAGAAAGATGAAATAGCTTTATTTGTACAGGCATTTCTTCATGTTTTAAAATCTGTCACTATAATTTTTTGAGAGGGAAAGGCTGGTGGTACTGTAGGTCACTGTTTCTAACTTTGGTATATGGATTCCTAGAATTCTCTATCTGGCAAGGGAAGTCTGTGGATTTGAAGTCCACATACTTGGAAACTCTACTATTTGGGGAACAATGCTCTAATTCAGTGGTTCCCAAAGTGGGCAATACCACCCCCTGGGGGGCAGTGGGATGCCTTAGGGGGGCGCTAAGAGGCAAGAGGTCCAGCAGGGGACGCTAAGAGGTGGTAGGGAGACGTTCGAGATGCCAGCTCCACAGGCTTACTCCATTGAGCCCCTTGCACTGCTCTGGTGCAACAGTCAGTGGCATCTGTGGATCACCTAGGGGGAGGCAGAGGAAGGAGGGCTTTGACCACATGCCCAATATCCAGGATCCCGCTCAGCCAAGTCCGCCTCTCTTTGTAGTTGCTGTGCCTGACAGCAAGTTCACAGGCTGCCCCTCCCGCCAGGGATCAGCCTCCCAAACTGCCCCTCGCTCCTGGGGCACTCACGTCGTAGAGGGTGGTGCTGTTCCCTCCTTCCTGGAGCTGGCACAGGGCAGGGTTGAGGAAGCACAGGGCAGGCAGTGGCGGCACGTTGGGAAAGTAGAGCTTTCAAGAAGAAAGAAGATCTTCAAAATAAAAACAAAGTCCAGTTGTCTCCTGAAAAAGCACCTTTGGGACAGCCTTGGCTAAGAGTGTCAATTTTCCTCATTATTTTTCTATCGTAATTTCATGGAGTATGTGATGTGTTATTCTGTATTGGATTCCCAACAGGACCGTTTGGGAGAAGTTAAAGTTTATTTTTTTCTTCTAGTGTGACAGACGCATTCTGCAAATGTAATTTTGGAAGAATCCCTTGAGCAGAGGAAGGAGATCACATGGCTCAAATGGAGTATTTTTAATTATTTTAATAAATTTAATTTTAATATATAAGAATGCATTTTAATACTTCTAATTGGGTGTTATATGCTTCGGTGATTAAAGATTCCAACAGTTCCTTTACAGTACAGTTTTAAAGGCTGCAATTTCATTTCAAGCTCCAAAGAATTAAAAAGGAGTAACCTAAAAGCAGAGCTATACTTTCATCAGTGACGGTGGAGAAATACTTTGAGCATACAGGCAGCTTTCTAGTGATATCTTTGAGCTATACAAGTTTTAGGTTAAGCACTGGAAATTTAGTTCTAGTCACTCTCTCAACCTAATTGTCATCAAAAAGATGTGAAGATAAATGGAGAGAGTAGATGTCTATTCATGTCTGATTCTAGAAGGAATGTTTCATGTTTTAATTCTGAAAATTAAAAGACAGACTTTGAAAATAGGATGGCCTCCCAAGGGTACCTGCAGAGAGAGAATCAAAAAAAGTCAAGATGGTGTTACATGAAGAAAAAGGGCTTCATATAGTTTTTGATTGCCTTTTAGCTTCCCTCTGCATCCCTTCCTTCCATTCTTTCCTGATGAGTCCAAGGGAAATTCATACATTTCCATTTCTGTTTGTAGTGCATTAGTTTGCAAACCCCATTTCAAAATATGATAAATTGAAATCGAAAATTGAACACAATATTAATTATTAATAACAGTATGGAGGAGTTTTGGGTTTCTTCTCTAAAACTATTCTGACTCTCAGGGCTTTGGTAGCACAGAGTTTTCCATTCAGATTTAACAATGAGTTACTAGAGTCCCAGCCAGCACTCCAAATTGCAAAAGCCTGGCCTTCCTTTCACAAAATTAAGATAATTATATTAAATAAGGACACATTTTTTATTTATTATTTTTATTTATATGCCGCCCTTCTCCAAAGACTCAGGGCGGCTTACAATGTTAAAAGAAAGTTGCTTTGAAGGAGGTTCCTACTGAAATGAATGAAATTTAATGGAACACTTATCCTATGTTAGTTCTAGGAAATCTAGGACACATATAGTCATAGGCAACTTCTCTCATGCACAAGAACCTAATAAGTAGATCAATTTGTGGAAAACAGATTTGGCTTGAAGTTACCCAATAGTGAAAACCACACCACACAATGAAAGTTACTGAATTAACTCACATTCTATGCTTGCAGAATTGAACTATAAACTCATTACATTAATTCTCACAGCATGTAAAATTATAAACATTTGTACTAAGCTTTGTAAGTTCTGCAAATATTTCTGCTGGATATTTCACTGGACTGATTGAGTATATTTTTTGACTCACTGTGAATCTAATGATGGAGTCAGAATTTGAATTTCTTTGTCCTCAGATCCACATCAGAAGCACTGCAGTATACCAGTTCTCCAACCGACATGTCTAAACCAAAGTGGAGAAAATGCTGTGGGTAATGATTAATGTGCTAGACTAAGATTACAAAGCCCAGATTCAAGCCCACCTTTAGGAAGAGGAAAAAAATTCCAACTATAATAAATAAAGAGAAAGTCTTACTTTGGTACAGAGAGCGTTTGCTTACAGAGATTGTTCTGTACAGAGTCACATAGGAAACTCAGATTAGCATTTTGGTGGTGAGTGCCTTAGGAAATAGGTACTGTGTTTGTGAGCTAACTAAGAGTTCATCTAGGATTCTGAAATCCCTAGCTTTTCTTCACAGTTACTGGATGGTTTTCATCAGATCACTGGAATGTTCTAACTGATTCCACTGTGAAGTGAAACTGTCTGAAAACATTCCAAAGAGATGGAATGCTTATGTGGCGCTTCTATTCAGTATAGTTTAGCTACAGCAGAGTTTCCCAACCTTTCTGGCTTTGTGGTCCAGCAGTGGGGGAAGGGGGAGAGTATGGTTCCATTCCACGCACATGTGACTGACATGCATGTGTGCACATGCAGTTCCATTTGCATGACTGCCATGCATGTGTGCCCACCGCTCATACAAATGGAGTGTGCGTGCATGCACTCACCTGCTTCTCATGCACATGGGGATGTTTGCACATGTGTGTCCGTCCACCATTTTCACAGCCCTGTTGCAAACAGCTCATGGCCCAGTAGTGGGCTCTGGCCTAAAGGTTGAGGACCCCTGATCTACAAGATGTAGGAGATGACCAGACTGAGCCCAAGGGAGGAATCAAACACATCATATGTCATGAGTCCCTGCATGCCTGCATGAGATCTAAGTCCAGCCCACACTGAATGCCTCTCTTATCTTCTGACCATGAATCTAACCACTAGTTGGTCAGAGTCCTGTAAATAGCTTAAGCTTGTAACAAATCTTTACACTCATTTGAACTGCCTGGTTTCCTCAGTGCTTGACACACGAAGCTCTATAATCGAAATAACTTTTATGCTTTTATAAAGGATCAGAGGTGATATTCAGCCAATTCTGACAGGTTCTGGAGAACCGGTAGTGGAAATTTTTCAGAAGTTTGCAGAACCGGTAAATACCACCTCTGGTTGGAAATCCACGGTGATGATGACATTGTTATAGGATATTACCTTCCGAATCTTCCATTCCTTCCCGTTTCCT
>JANHFN010004942.1:39357-51436 GCA_032468175.1 Toxicocalamus goodenoughensis
AGGCCTAATGGTCCTGGCCCCTCATCTGAGTCCTCGCTCTCCTCAGCCATCCGCACCTGCTGCCAGCTAATCACAACAGGTGACACAGATAAACTCCAAGTCGCCTCAATGACTCTCTAAAAGGACGCAAATGACCAGCTGTCTGCAAGGAATATAAACCCTTCCATTCCCCACCATCCTGTCAGAGGGGAAGAAGCTTCTTGGAGGAGAAGCGAAACGGCTTCAAAAGAAAAAAAAACAAGAAAGTCCACTTTGCCTCCTGAAAAAAAAGCACCTTTGCGACAACCATGACCTGCAGGACTGGGAATCTCCACAAACAACTCACCTTCATTCCTTTGGAACACACTTAGCACTGGGAACACGGCATGGGCATGTTCACAGGCCTTCCCAAATTGGCAAGTGGCTGCTGCTGTAGGGAGCATCCCCGCTTTACAGGATGCCAAGGCCCGGGTGAAATTGTTCTTCCCATCACCCGGCTGTCATTTTGGGAAGACCGTTGAATCCACTTCCCAGAAGTGCGCAAAGGGTTCCAACGCCACCATGTTAACTCTGGGAATTTCTATGGGCCCCAGAGAAATGGGATCAGGTGGCCAATGAGCTAGCAACAGGGGCTTGGCCGCAGTCCACTTCTTTCTAAGCTCCAAAGGCAATGACCACGGCTCCCATGTTGCTTTCCCACAGGAGCAGGAAGCATCAATAAAAATTTCATCTGTTTTCCCTCCCCCAAGGCTGTTTCTGTCCTTTGCAGCCTCTCGCCAGGAGATTCTGCATTCAAAAGATACCAAGGCAGCTGGTCCTCACCTGGGGTTTCCATTGCTGGCAATCACCTTGGGCGTCGCGTTGACGGTTTTGTTGATCACTTTAACTGCACCCTGAGATTTTTCTTTCAACTTATCTGGTTTAAAAAAAAAGAATGTCGATGAAGTGACATTGTAAACATTTTGGAAGGGATGACACTCTACTAGCATCCTAGTAGATTAACAGATTAGCAGAGTTGGAAGGGACCTTGTAGGTCATCGTCAAACTCCCCCGATCCTACACCTGTTGTGTCCTGCCAGCGGCCATTGGAGCTGGCAGAAGATTCAGACAGTGAGGAGGTTGGGGAGGAACAAGGGCCAGTCCTGGAGTCTGGGGAAGGCTCTGGCGAGGGCTCTGCATCGGAGGCAGAGATGGGGCCAGGGCCATCTGACAGTTATCAGCTGCCTTCGGTGTCAGAGATCAGTGGGGAAGAAGAACAGCTGGAGCCTGTTCCCAGTGTGCACATGCACAGAGCTGCCAGGAGAAGGGAACAGCTAAGGAACAAGGATCGACTCGGGAGTAAAGCCACAGGTGGATGGTGAATGGCTCTTCCCATAGGGAATAAAGAGGAGTGAAAGGGTGAGTGGTGTTTGCAGGAGACAATTAGTTCAATTCATTAGGGCGAAGATCTATTCCTGACTTCTTGCCAAGTAATTGCTGCTACAGCCTGGCGTTTGGAAGATATCATCTTGGCAACTCTCCAAGCCTGATAAAGGTCCGTAGTTGTGAAATCTCTTGAAAGACTGTTGGCCAGGACTTTGCTGGAGAGAAATTCACTTTAAACTAAATAAAGGAGGAGTTGGCTTCATGCTTTTGGGAAGCCTAGATCAGAACAACACCATTTTTGTCGCTTAAGTGAGATGGCCGACCATACGCATCGAATGAACAATACGTCCGGATCCTTTGTCTACGTTTGCACGTTTGAAGTAGATGTACATGTTTATGCCAATGAGGAAGCCACACGCAAAGGATGCAACTGATGTCTATTTGCATCTCAGGCATTTCAGGCACATCCCGCAGTTACAGGTCTCTAAAAAAAAAATATGAGGGTTTTTGGCAACGATGGTGGCAAAACACCCACCTGTCTCCTCGGCGGTGCTTTCTTCCAATTTAGCTGCATTGATTGTGAGCGGAGGCAGCCCTGCTCCCCCGGGCCCGTTTTGCACCATTGTGGGCACTGCGTTCCGGGTGGGAAGGTCCTTCTGATGGAAATCATTTTCAGGGACCATTTTTCTACTTTTCAGTTGGCCAGAATAGCTGAAAGCCGCACACAGGGTTAAATAGGGGCAGAACACAAAGGCTGAAAAGCAAGTCAAACACACACACACACACACATGCACACTAGAAAATGTGGCTGCTCAGGAAAGGAGGAAAATTAAGGATTTTTCACTACTGGCAGAGGTACCATCTTTTTCACTAATGCTTGGTTTGGTACAAGCTTGTGTGGATAAAAGAAAAAAAGCAGGCATGATATTCCCCTCTGAAAGAAAAATCTGAACAAAAAAAAGAAAAGAAAAGAAAAATAACCGCCCAACGCCCCCCCCTCCCCGGACTTTGCTCAGCCGCTTCTCTCCCAACCGCACCCCGCCCCTTTCTCCCTTCCTTCTAATCTTCCTGCTCACGCTGGTTTAAGTCGCGGGCTCGCAGCACACACACTTCGCGCCTTTTGCTTTCACCAGGACTCGTCAGTTCAGAAAAGAAAACAATCGGAATTCCGACTTTAGTCGGAAGAATATCATGCTTGAAAAAGAACCCCTTTTTCTAGGTTTTGCAGATTTGTTCTCTTAAGCTTCCTGTGACTGCTTCATCCTTACTGAGACCTTTATTGTCAAAGCTGCCCAAAATTAATTCTTTTTTTTTTTGGCCTGTGCTCTAAACTGCTGGCATTTAAACAGAAACTCGGGAGTAGTCTTAAAAACCAAAGAAAAAAATTCTGGGTTTTCACAGTCGCCTTTGTGTAGGTTTCCCTCAACGTATGACCACGTTTTGAGCCCGGCGTTTCTGCGGCTAAGGGAGTCACTGGTTAAGTGGATTTCGCTCCCTTTTCTTCCCACTGTTGTTAAAGTGAACCCACTGCAGTTGTACCTGTGCTGCCTTTCTGCCAACTGCGGATTTGGTACAGGGTTGTGGGGTTCTCTTAAGCCTCCGGGGTGTCCTTAACCCTTAATGAAACTTTGAGAGTTCAGCATCTCTGGTTGCAGGAAATATCCTTTGGCTAGCTTTGAAAAGAATCATCTAAACTGCTGACATTTGAACAGGAACACACAGCTAGCCTTAAATTGTGTCCCAGGATATAAAAGAGAGATTATCTAAGAAATACAAGGTGAAAGGCAAGAGAGGCAAGTTGGGAGCATAGAAATTTAATAAATAATGTCCCCTTTTGAGACCGTCGGACACGCATCAGTGCTAGAAAGGGAAGAGGAGAAGGAGGAGAAGGAACTAAGATGATTAAAGGCCTGGAGACTAAAAAATATGAAAAAAAAGTTGCAGGAATTGGGATATGGCTAGTTGAGCGAAAAGACTGGGGGTGACATGATAGCAGTGTTCCAATATTTGAGGGGCTGCCCCAAAGAAGAGGGAGTCAAGCTATTCTCCAAAGCATCTAAGGGCAGGACAAGAAACAAGAGATGGTCCAATGGGGAAGCCAGGCTCCCTTAACAATTGTGTCACTATCTTATCCACTCGGAGCGATTCACTTAACAGATGTGGCAAGAAAGGGCAAAACTTACTTAACAAAATGTCTCGCTTGAACCAGTCAAAATTTGGGGCTCAAAATACCTGTAGTCTGTGCTGACCAGGCCAACACAGAGAAAGCAAAAAATGGATTCTGTAGGTGAAGCTGCAACGTTTTTTTTTTCCGTCACCTGGCATTAGTCATTCTACCAGGTGGCCTGAAGGGAAGAAGGGAAGCAAAACCAACTCCTGTTCTAAAAAGACCATTTTAGCCTTTCCTCTCTTTGGGCTGTTTCTGATTTTGACAAGAACTTTAACAGAATAGCTGTTTTGTTTTCTACTGCCCTCCTCCCAGGCCCTTTTTCCCCTCTCCAGCCGTTCTCAGAAAGCTTCAATTCTGTTCTATTACTCATCTTGATAAGCCTTTTAAAGCGCCAATTTAAAGGCTTTGAACTTTTAATGGTGTGATTTAAAAAAAAAAAAATTCTCTCTCCTCTGTCAATTTTATTTCAACCAGAGGATGCACGATATAAACTTAGAAAGGTTTTGGACCTGAGGAAAAAAAAGATTCTTGGGTTGGTTAAAATCCAAGATATTTCCTTATGTAGATATCAACCATTTTACAATCTAAACAAACAGAAACAAAACCCCTCACACCAACACCCACTACCAGTGTTCCCTGCATGACTGATGATAACAGTTTTCCAGCACGAGGTAAAACCCAAACTCAAGATTTAAAAATAGTGCTTCCTCAGCGTGTGTGGGGGGGGTGTCTTTTTGACAGACAGTTTAACTTTCGTTTCGTGGAAAGGGAATTATTTTGTTACCCCATGGCTAATGCATATAGGTCTGGTCTCTTTTCTTTCTCTTCTTCGTAAATCTTACGGACTCTTCTTTCCAAGGCCTGGCCCAGATTCACCACCTTTGGATACCATGGCAAAATTTTGGTCAGCACGATCAGGATATTTCTGATATGTGTATATTCCCCGGTTTCCAGACAGTGTACAGACGCCTGGAAAGGGGGAAACAAGAAAACAGAAAAATAACATCGGACACAAGATGCCCCTCGCCACGGTTCAGGCCCGGTTCAACGCCATTCCTGTATTACCTTGGTTAACTTATAATGCCATTTGTGGACTACGTGTCGGAAATTTTCGTAGTCTAATTGGTCGGCTTTGTTCACAGCGTCGTAACCACTGGATCGCAGTACTGTGATGAAGCCAGGATAGTTACCACATTCCTGTGTGCAAACAATGGAAAAGGATAGCAGTAGCACTTAGACTTATATACCGCTTCATAGTGCTTTACGGCCCTCTCTAAGCATTTAACAGAGTCAGCCAATGGCCCCCAACAATCCAGGTCCTCATTTTACCAACCTTAGAAGGATGGATGGCTGAGTCAACCTTGAGCCTGGTGAGATTCGAACTGCCAAATCGCAGTCAGCTGGCAGTCAGCAGAAGTAGCCTGCAGTACTGCACCCTTAACCACTGTACCACCGTGGCTCTTTGGATAGTCTTTCACCAATATTAAATTATCTCCGCTGACTCCTGATTCCTTTCTAAATATATGTAAGTGGAGACTCAATCATCCAGGCCAAAAAGGTTAAATCATGGCAACCGGGCCAAAGTTTGTTAAAACGGCGACGTTTTGTTGCTCATCCAAGTTAAATTCTTCAGTCAAAATTAGGAATGAAAATTTTGGGTAGTCAGAGCGTCGTTGGAACGCCCCGAATCCTGCCACACCGACCGCAGGGGTGCTGGTTCCCCCCTCCTTAAAGCACAATCCGGTGTTCACGTATTTTAAACGTACCTTTTCGTATATGCTTTTGTCGCTGTGCCACTGGGTTACGGTATCTAGCATGCAGCACAAAAATCTACCATATCGACTGGCTTCATTTTCGGTGCAGCTGGCTACTGTGTAGATGATATCGGAGAACACCTAGAAGAAATTCAGGCATTTAAAAATGAAAAAAACCTGTTATGCTAAAAGAAAGAGGTTTCAATACTCCTAACATGCCAATGTTTTATTTTACTTTATTTTATTTTGTTTAAAACACACACTAAAGAGAAATCTTCTCCTGGGATTATCAGTCTGGGACTTTGTAGGTTTTTATTTTGTTAAAATGAAAAGTATGGGAGGAAGAGGAGGAGGAAGAGAGAATCAGGGCAAATATCTGGGAACCAGTTGTCAAGCCATTTGTGTAAGTTTGTGATCCACTACTTCTTTCATTACTAATCTGCTAATTTTGCTGCTGATCTGTTGCTGTCTAGAGTAAATAAAAATGAATTTTAAAAAATCTTCCAGTAAAATATATTTGTATACCATCCAGGGTCCCTCTAGAGGATAGATAGATGGATGGATGAATAGATGATAGACAGACAGATGATACTGTAGATGGATGGATGGATGGATGGATAGATGGACAGACAGATGAGATAGACAGAAAGACAGAGAGGAAGACATTCCCATAAAATAGTCTTTTTGTCCCTGGCAGAAAGGGCCTTTCAATGATTCTAAGGCAATGGGAGGCCAAACTTAAAGAGTGACTTACTCTGTCATAACAAAGCAACGTGGAGAAATTGGGTGTTTTCTGCTGATGCACCAGTTCCACAAAGCGAGCACAGTAAACAGCATCGATGGCAGAGAAGATACAGCGAGGAAATATACACAGCTGCAGAAACTTGGTTATGGTCTCGTTTTTCGTCGACTCTTAAAAAAACATTTTAAAAAGGAGGGAGGAAAGGGTTAACTGTTCCGCCCGGCTGTCTAGGGCGGCGTTTCTTGGCCTGGGCCGTTTTAAAACATCTGGATTTCAATTCCCAGGATTCCAGAGCCAGTGCTGGTTGGGGATGTCTGGGAGTTGAAGTCCAGATGTTTTAAAGTGGCCAAGGTTGAGGAAAAAAATATTTGAGGAGCATCCCGCACAACTGACCACACAACTTACTCGCAAGGAGCCAGTTGTCCTTTTCAAGCTTTAGCCTTTGCAACACCCTTTCCACGTGATCCAATTGCTTCTTTTCCTCTTCGAGAAGTTTATCCTGAAGGGCTGTGCAGCGTTCTTTTTCTTTCTTCTTTTTATTGGGAGGCTAGAGGACGAAAAAAGAAATCCACACACACACACGGCATTCACAACGCTTGCCAAGTCAACTGCACGTCTCAAAGGTGCTTTTCCAAAAAGGCTACTGCACTTTCTTGGTTTTTTTTTTTCCTTTCCTTGAAAACGTTTCACTTGCCATTCAAGAAAGTTCCTCAGTTCTTCTTCAGCTGAGAAGTGAAACATTTTCAGCTCTTCTTCAGAATGGAAGAAGCCTCTTGGCTGAGAAGCAAAATGTTTTCAGTTCCTCTTCAGAACGGAAGAAGCTTCTTGGTTGAGGAGCGAAACGTTTTCAGTTCTTCAGAACTGAAGAAGCTTTTTGGTTGAGAAGCGAAACGTTTTCAGTTCTTCTTCAGAATTGAAGAAGCTTCTTGGTTGAAAAGTGAAACATTTTCAAGGAAAGAAAAATAACAGCAGCAAAAGTTGGGGGGGGAAAAGCACCTTTGGGACAACCATGACCTGGATGGTTGAGAATCTCCATAGAAATATGAACTGCAATTCTTATAAAAAGTGGACTTCAACGGGCCAACATTGGGGTTGCAGAACTACCTGCATTCTGACTGGGACCACATCCTGCATTCTTTATCCTTCTTTGTCCCTAGTCTGCTAAAATAAAAAAAGGCTTTATAAGAAGTTCAGCAGCCTCCTGTAGAAAGCTAATGACCTGTTAAGTTGTCCTTTATTCCTAGCATTGATATTCTTTACTTCTGCCATCCTGTATCATCAAAGACACTTTCTTTCCTTTCAAAACGTGGGTGGAATTAAAACAAGGATTTATAATTGGGTGGCAGCAACCAGGCCACTAGGCTGTTCCAGATTCTGGGCCCCAGGTGAGAAGCCCTAATTTGTGGTTTGCTTGCTGCCTGGGGAGAAGGAAGCAAGGCTGGCTTGTTTGAGGGAATTATATTCCACTGCTGTTGATGTTGTAAATTTCCTTTGTGTCTTATTATGTCTATAAAGAAGTTAATGAATCCTACTGAGCTGAATCGGTTTCTCTGTGTGTGTGTGCTTGCTTGGATTGGGTTTTCTGCAACAACCTCGGATACTATCCACTGCGACAAGTCACTTCACAACGTTGGCGAGAAAGGTCATAAAACAGGAGAGCAAAGTTTGCTTAACAAAGGTCTCACTTGACCACAGAATTTTTTTTTTTGGGGGGGGAGGGGCAATTGTGGTAGTTAAACCGAGGATTACCCGCATTTTCACAAATCTAGGTATTTTGCAACAAACTTCCAAAAACGTTCCCATTGGAAGTTCAATACCCACCATGTCTTGATTGTCGTCGATGGCTTTCATCTGGACTTTGAGTTTATTGACTTCCCGTTCGTAGCTACCCCGGGGCACCGCCAGGTCATACATGGTCAGGGACCAGAAGGTGGCATAGAACTGGGGACTGATATCATCCCAGACCTTTGGAAGGTGCAAGGAGATGACCGCGTCATGAACGGGCGCCATCACCAGTTCGCAGGACGTGATGTATTTGTGGACTTTCTGCTGCTGTTTATTCCCCTTTTCCGCTTTCTTCAACTCATCGTACTTCGACTGGTAAGGGAAAAAAAAAAGAAATGCCAGCCTATAAATCAGTGGTGGCTAACCTTTTTGGGCTCCTGTGCCCAAAATGGTGTGCTCACTTGCGCTTGCGTGCCAGCACCCAGAAGGCAATGCGCATGCCCCTCCCTCACGCCCTGCACATGCGCGCGCAATCCCACCGCCCCCTTATCTGAACTGCGCCTCCCAGCTGATTTTTGGCTTCCCAGAGGCTTGAGAAAAGCCTCTGCAGGCTTTGCAGGCCAAAAAAATAGGCCCATTTCATCACTTCCAGTATTTTTGGAAATACAGGAAGTGACGAAAAGCGCCTATCATTCCTCCTGCAAAGCCTGTTTCTTATCCGGCCTTCAAATGGTTTGGAAAATAGTCCGACTCACTTTTCTTTGTGGCAACCCCTGAGGTATTGGAACGCTTAAGTCTTAAAAATTGCCAAGATTGGACACACTTGCTGAAGACTGCGGATGATGTCAGACGGGTTCTGCTGCTTTGAGGAACATTAAGAAAAGGGTTCTGTGAATGGGAAATGTGTACTCACCGAAATGTGATGCGCGTACATAGGTCTTGAAAGGAAGAAAGCAGCGTCGTGAGGAGTGTGAAATTCGTTACAGAGGACGTCAATAGAAGGCACTCGCTTAATATAGTCCTCTGTGCTCAAATTGGACGCCAGAAATCCACCAAACTGGACCAAAGTATCGTGGCACTAAAAGAGAAAAAACCCGTAAGGTATTGTCAATCCTGAAGCTGACTTGACTGAGACCATTTTGAGGCTTCAGTGTTGCCACACTGGAGCTGAGTGACAGGGCTGGGGGTTTTGTAGTCAAAACAAAATACTTTTTCCTGAGAACCAAGGACATTCCCACAGGTGGTCAGAGAGAGACGGAGTGAAGTTACTGGGCAACCAGACGATACCCTGATTGGACCATATTGTTTGGGAAAGGGAAAACGTTTCTGCTAATTAGGTGAAAACCACGGGAATATTCAGAGTCGGTTTTCACCAGCCTGTGCCAATATGGAGTCCTGTTTGCAATGGGTGTATTATGCCAGGGCTCCAGTAGTTGCCCCCATTTAAATTAGGAGTCTCTTTTTCAAAGCTTAAATAAGATTTATTAGGAGAAGACATGCTGCCAGGGTGCAGCCGACTCATTCATTGTCACTCTTGACCCTGGTTTCCCTCTACCCCCTGGGTGTTTCATGATTCATACTCTCCAATGAGACACATCCATAGCCAAGAGTCATCAATCATGCTCTCCAGTTAGAATTTTGCACGGCAGAAACTTTGGTCGCCTAGAAACTATCTATGAAAACATTTCTGGAATGCAGTTTCGGTTTTGCAAGCTGCTACACTGCTCCCCCCTCCCTTTCTGTTGACAACTCTAAAAGATCAGAGAAATATTTTATGAGTTGACGCATTACTTGGAACCCTGACAGGAATAAGGCAATGACCAGATTCTTATCAGGAAGGCAACTGCCTAATTTCGAACACTCGACTTACGATGGTTCATTTACATTCGAAGTTGCCACGACACTGAAAAAAAGTGACCTAAGGCTGTTGTTCACACATACAACCAGTGCGGCATCCCACATGGTCACGTGATTAAAATCTAGACTCTTGGAAACTGGCATGTACTTACGACGGTTGGCAGTGTCCGGGGGTCACGGGATCCCCTTTGGCCACCTTCTGACAAGCAAAATCATGGAGAAGTTCATTTAAGAACTGCGTTACTTGCTTAACAACCGCAGGGATTCGCTTAACCACCACGGCGAGCAAGGTCATAACATGGGGCAAAACTCAAGTGCCTTTCTTAACAATGATAAGTTTGGCATTTGAGAATTGAGGACTACCTGCAGAGCGCAGATAATTCAGCCAACCCAAACTAAATCCTCCCGTTAGCCTTCCTGTGGCCTGTGAATACAGCCTTCTGGCACTCGTCCGCCTGTAGGCGGCATTTTAAACATTTTAAGGCAATACAAAGAAACACGGCTTGCCTGATCGTACAGCTTCCCCACCAGCTTCAAGTGTTTCTCCCCTCCTTCCTGAAAGATGACGCCGTTGCGCTGCTGAGCCATGAGAAGGCACAGCGGGAGGGCGAGATCGTGGTCCAGAAGGGCGTCTTTTAATCTCTGAGAAGATTTCTTCGTGTTCCTGATCTGACCAAAATAGCCTCCCTGAGCAAAGGAATGACAACAATTTAAAAAAAAAAAAAGGTTACGGAATGGAATGGAATGAATAGAATAGGAATAGAGTAGAATTAGAGTAGAACAGGAGTAATTAAGAGTAGAATGTAGAATGGAATGGAACTAGAATTAGAACAGAACAGAAGAAAATTAGAATAAAGAATAGAATAGAATTAGAGTAAAAATAGAGTAGAACAGGAGTAGAATAGAGTAGAGTAGAATGTAGAATGGAATGGAACTAGAATTAGAACAGAACAAAACAGAAGAAAATTAGAATAGAGAATAGAATAGAATTAGAGTAAAAATAGAGTAGAACAGTAGAATAAATTAGAGTAGAATGTAGAATGTAATGGAACTAGAATAGAACAGAACAAAACAGAAGAAAATTAGAATAGAATAGAGAATGGAACGGAATAAGGAATAGAATAGAATTCTTTATTGGCCAAGTGTGATTGGATACACAAGGAATTTGTCTTCAGTGCATAAGCTCTCAGTGTACATAAAAGCTATAAGTGATAAATCATGATCATAGTCATCATAAAAATACATTCATCATAAATCATAAGATACAATACTTAGTGATAGTCATAGGATACTAAATAAGCAATCAACATAAATCATATTAGGAAACTAAATAAAACAATATAAATCGTAAAAATACAAGCAACAAAGTAGAAAAGGAGATGGGTAATAGAAAAGATGAGAAGAAGAATAGTAATACAGCCTTACTATGGTAGATAGTAAGAGATGTATAGTAAGAGAAAGGTCCAAATGCAGCTTCCAAGAGAATGCCTCCATTGCTTTGCCACAATGTAGAAGAAGGCTTTCTTCTGTGTGTCAGGTATATAAGGGTCCTTTAAAAAAAGCCTCTTCTGCTGATCTAATGAACTGAAGAGCTTCCTATCAGGAGAACTGGTCATTGAGATAATCAGTCCCAAGCTATTTTGGAATTTTAATATCAATATCTGAAATGGTCCTCAGTAAATAACCAGAAACAATGCTGTTACCACTTATTTGCAGCATTTTGTACTAGTTGTAACTCCTGGGATCTTTTCAAAAGTATTCCCTACTGCCTTTTGCAGTAGTCCATACAGAATGCATATCAAATGTGAAACATTTCCTTTAAATACTGTAAGATCAGATCTTAACCAGGTTGCAATTAGTACATTGGATATAATTTGCAATAATGCTGTTTATCAGAGTCACCATTTGTGAGTCAGAGGCAGCTAAAGATCAAGAAATATTCATGGACTGTGCCTTGGGGAAATATAATACCTAGAAAACATGTTGAACTTAGATCCTAAACTCCAGTTTCCTATTAATCAACATGAGTCCATTTTGTTAACTTTATTAGAATTTTGTGTTCCTCATTAAAGTTTACTGAACTTTGGTATTCACAATATTATATTGCTCCTTAGGATTACATGGTAATATTAATGTTGTTGTTGTTGTTAGTTGCAAAGTCATGTTCAACCCATCACAACCCCATGAACAATGTTCCTCCAGACCTTCTTGTCCTCTACCATCTTCTGGAGTCCATTTAAGCTCACACCTATTGCTTCAGTGATTCCATCCAATCACCTTATTCTGTCGTCCCCTTTTTCTTTTGCCTTCAATTGTTCCCAGCATTAGGCTCTTCTCCAATGAGTCCTTCCTTCTCATTAGGTGCCCAAAGTATTTTAGTTTCATCTTCAGGATCTGCCTTCTATTTTATTTTATTTTATTTTATTTTATTGCACTTTTATACCGCCCCTCTCCCGAGGGACTCGGGGCGGTGTACAGCAGTTAAAA
>JANHFN010004943.1:32352-47090 GCA_032468175.1 Toxicocalamus goodenoughensis
ACTGTTTCAACTCCTTCCTTCAAAATGACGCTATAGAGCACTGCACACCAGAACAACTAGACACAAGAACAGTTTTTTGCCCAAATGCCATCACTCTGCTAAACAAATAATTCCCTCAAACACTGTCCAACTATTTACAAAGTCTGCACTACTATTACTATTCTCATCACTCCTTATCACCCATCCCCTCCCACTTGTAACTGTATGACTGTAACTTTGTTGCTTGTATCCTTGACTCTTGAGGAATGTATCTTTTATGTACACTGAGAGCATTTGCACCAAGACAACTTGGCCAATAAAAGAATTCTAATTCTAATATTTGTTTTCTAGAACTATTATTTGTAAAGTAAAAAATTAACTTGTGTAAATACAAAGCAATTCTAACAGCTGAATCCATGAAGCACATAGCAATATATCTATAGTGCTGTGTCTGTCTGAATAAAAACTAACTTTCCAAAATTTAGCCACATTTTTTATTTTGTAAGAGGAGACACATTAACTGAGAAAATAGTATTCTATATGTAACTTTCTTTCCCTAATTCTGCTCCCTAAAGACAGTTTTCCCTGGCTTTCTGCAAAGGGCCTTCTTTTGACCTTTTCTCTTGTAGCAAAGAGCACCATTGTTTTTACCTTCCTCAGATGTTAAAGAAACACCAGCCCAATTTTAGGCATGTCTTCTTAAGCATTCAATTTTTTTCTTCCTCTGCTTAAGTTTTATGTATGTTTCATGACTTGTCATAGAAAGCCCTCAATATTGCTTGGTAACTACATAAAACTCAAACTTATAGATCCCTATAGCAACAAACATGTTTATTAAATTCTTGTAACTGTCTATAAAACTGCTTTGCAAGGGACACCTAGACGAAATAAAATGCTTCATAAATGCATTATTTTCAAAATTTATTTGCATTATCACTTGATTTTCTTTTGAAGACTACAAAACCTTTCTTGACAAGAATACAAGCAATAATATCCTTCCAGGCTCATACGTGGTATTGTTTGGAAATAGGATTACACATATATATTCTAAAAACATAGAGCTCTCAATAAAATAATCAAAAATATCCCATTTTTTTGCCTAGTTACCAGCTTTTTAGTTGCAATGCTAATGAAAGCATCTGATGCAACTTTAATGTTCTGTCTGAAAGATATAGTACAGTTAAATATGTTACTATATCTTATGTTTGCATTCTATGCTTATGAAATCAATATAAAGAATTATTGTACAGAACCATATAAAAATATATATATATATTAAAATTTCTTAAATAGTTACCAGCTGCATTGTCATTAAAATGATAAAATAACTATATCCCTTTAAAAGTGGACTTTCCTTTTGTTTAGGTCAGAAGTATCAAGATACCAAGCATCAAGATTAAAAGCTACTCATTACTAATCAATAATTTATATGCTGCAAAACTTATTATCACAAAACCAGTGATTTAATTGATCTATATCTATATAAGGTACCTAAATAAAATGTATCAGCGTTTCTCTCTTTATGGCCTGCCCCTGCCCTTGTTTGGTTAAAAGTTCTCATTTTTAATTTATTAATTTAATTTTTTTTATTTGTCAATTGCTTACAAGATAATAGGTATAAGTAAAAACATAGTTATGAATACATGGATACATATAAGAAAATTTTTTAAAAATATAAAAGAAACAATAGGACAAAGACGGTAGGCACGTTGGTGCGCTTACGCATGCCCCCTACAGACCTCTTAGGAAAGGGGTGAGGTCAGTAGTAGACCTCTTCTTTTCTTCTGCCTCCTGGAAATGATTACTTCAGTAACGTTTCAAACTGTGTGGCAGAAGACAGTAGTAAACCACTGTATTTTACCAAGAAAAACACCTGGATAAAGGGATTGTTGATATGCCAGATGATCCCATCAAGTTGAATGGCACACAACATGCTACTGAAGAAAAGCTGAAGACCTTTTAAAGTACCAAAGATATTTATGATGCAATTAGATTAAAGTTTTCTGAAAAATTAGTGCTGATATTGCCATGCAAGAAAAAAATTCTAAGTCTGTAAAGAAAAAATTAGGGAGGCAACATGGAATTTAAAAACATGACTATGGGAAAGAATAAACTATGCATCAACATCTTGGGCATCAGGAAATTGAAATGGACTGGACATTGGGCACTTTCAGTAAGAAAATGTTTATTATTCTGGACATGAAATACTAAGTGGAAAGTGTTTGCTTTCAGAGTCAGGAAAGATGTAACAAAGACAGTACTTGATGACTGAATATCAATTAGATTCTGCAGACAATATATAATGATTATTCAAGTTCCATTGATGCAGAAGAGGAAGTTGATGCATTCTACAGCCAAGTTCAATCGAAAATCGACATAATGTTCAAACAAGATGTGTTGTTTGTGGTTGCTGACTGGAATGCCAAAGTTGGAAACATCAAGGAAGAAAATGTAGTTGGACTACATGGCCTAGGGAACAGAAATGAAGCAGGCGACTTTCCCATGCCTGCCAACCCAATAATTTCTTCCTGCTGATACATTCTTCAAACACAATAAGGACTATATACATACATATAAGCACATTGAAAACAAATTGAGTATATTATTGATATAAGGAAGTGGAAGAGATTGGTTATAGAATGCAAAAATGCGGCCAAGATCTGATTGTGGAACAGATCACAAACTGTATGTAAACTTCAAATCAAGCCAAAGTGAAAGAACAAAGTTAACCAGTTTCCCTGATAGGATTTTGAGTATACACTCATTGTTTTCAAGGGGCAACATCAGGAATTGTTCTGAAGGCCTGTACCTTAATAGAAAACCAGAGCGACTATGGAATGATGTAAAAGAAGCTGATGTTTGAAGGAATGTGGAAAGGGACTGTCAAAGACCTGCCCAGAAGAAATCAAATTGGAACGATGTCATTGCAGATGGTGGGTAGTTCCAAGAAGAGAAGAGATAACAAAGCCAAGAAAGATAAATATCTGGGTGGAACATAACAAGAATTTCATAGAACTGTTAAAATAGAGGATCAGTATGTCGTAAGTCATACACGATGGAAACAGAAAATGAAGAACATTTTTCCAAAAAGATCTCCCATCTCCAATGTCAGGATATTGTATCCATTTCCTATATTAAAGGAGTACCAATCGACAGACAGTAATTGATTAAATGTAGTTCAAACAGAAGTGGAACGTGTATAAATAAGGGTTATCAACATCTAAAATATTTTAGAAGAGATACACGGTTTACAAGAACTTCCAGTTCTAGAAGATAGATCATTACCAAGTTGGAAGGTCACAGGAATTGATGGAGTATCTATAGAAATATGACAAACTGCAGAATACTTACCAATATTAAGGAGATTTAAAGTGTGCAAACCATTGCACAATATTCTTGATTTCACATGCTGGTAAAATAATGTTTAGAACAGGGGTATCAAACTGGCGGCCCATGGGCTGGATGCATCACATGCAGGCCAGGCCCACCCCAGCTCTGCGAAGGGGGGAAAACAGCATAAAACATCATGTGACGGCAACGCGACACTACAGGTTTGACACCTGTGGTTTAGAATCATACATTGATTAGACTTTTACATAGAAAAGGAAATGTTCAAGCTCATTTTTTAAAAAAGCAAGAACAAGAGACATTGTATTTATATTGAATAATTGAGAAACCCAAAAAGTCAATTTATGTCTCAGTGGTTAGGGAAAAGTCTTTGACAATGCTATCATGTCAAGCTATGAAATGTCCTTAGGTTTGACTATGAATAATAAATCAGCAGTTAAGAAATACAGTATAGCAATTCAAGTTCCTAATGAAATTCTCACTGCATATATATTAAATGGTTATTTAAGTTCTAAACCACATTTTTAGTGAGTGATGAGGAAATTTTAATGTTTTTATATGACATCTCAAAAGAATCTAAAAATTAAAAATAACTATCAATGAATGTTGGGGTTTATAATATCTTTCCCTCTTTTTTGTTATAAAAACACAGGGAGTATAGATTATCTAAAGGCAAGAATTAAAAAAAGAAACACTATTTTCTACTCTGTTATTAAGTAATATTTTAGAAAACATGAATTTGGACAGGCTTAAACACTCAACATATTATTTAGGATTAACTAGTTAAAAATCACTTCCAATTTATAAATAAAATTTTGGTTGATACTAATATTCCCAGCCAAGGAAGACAAAAGTCACAGAAGACATTGAAATAATAGTTTCCTTTTTAACTTCAAACTTATAAATTATATAATTTCAGATGAGTTATACTGATTTAAAATTTATAGAAAGTCTTAAATAAATTATTTCTGAGGAATAATGAGTAATGGAATAATTTACCAATTTTAAAATACTTTAAAAAGGAACAAAATACATTACCTATTTTTCTTAAGGAACTTGTAAAATACAACTGAGTATTGTAAATGTATCAATGTTTAAGTGAACTGTTCTTTTTCTTAAATATAATATGCATAAATGACTGCTTTATAAAGTAAAAGTGTTTGTTTCCTTTCTAGGAAAAGTAAATCATTTAATTGTTTTAGGGGCAGATGACATTTTATTGTTAAGATGAAATCTAAAATTTCCAGTGCAATCCAGTTGGAAAAAAATCTGCTTAATTATTTATAGGTAAATTCCAATGTGCTCACCTTCACATTCTCTATTACATTTAAGATCATAAAATAACCTAGGACTATTAATGGATTACATGTTGAATATAACTATATATGCTATTATTTTGTAGAGAAGATATATTTATAAATCTATATAGACATGTGTGTATGTGTATGTATATGTATTACACACACACACAATTTCCTGCAGAATATTAAATAAGAATCTTCTAAGAAACATATATTGTTAAATATAAATCTAACTGCATGAGTCCAATGTGAATAGCATCTTAAAAACATCTAATAAAATCCCTCCATTTGGAAGATGGTTATTAAAAATGTTGATGCACACAGAGATAGAATATTTTTCCTGCAATACAATAAATATAGTAGCAAAGTGAACTAAAATAAGTGGAGCAGCAGACTAATACAAATAATGGATTCATTTTCTCAAGTTTAAGATATAAACTTGCCTTATATGTCTGCTCTTTTGTTATTAAGAAAGAAGCAAAGATTTGTATCTTCTCCCAAAATGGAATGAGCAAGTTGTGAAATTTCTGGAGCTTCAGCAACAACATTGAGCATTTCAGCATCTTTTTAAGATTTAACCCATGTCCAAAAACAACTAGTGCAAATGTTTATATACATCAAAGTAAGGCATCCATTTGAAAAAGCTCAACATTATATATTTTTTACAATTCTAAAAGTACCTCATAACTTATTTTTATGTAATTGTGAATTGCACCATAGATGCTTTAGGGAAATCATGGCAAAGTAAATGCAATAAACACATTAAGGTTGAAAACTACTGATGTTAAAATGATAAAAATAGACATATTAGAATATTTCAGCAGATAAAACCATATACAGGTAGTTTTTGACTTACAATTGTTAATTTAGTCACTGTTCAAAGTTACAACAATACTGAAAAAATGGACTTGCAACTATTTGCTCATTTATGACTGTTGCAGCATGGTCATGTGATCAAAATTCAGATGCTTGGCAACCAGCTCATACTTATGACTGTTGCTCTGTCCTAAGGTCATGTAATCACTTTTAGCAAACTTTTGACAAGCAAGGTCAATGGGGAAGCCAGATTCACTTAACCAAGTTACTGACTTATCAACTGCAGTGATTCACTTAACAACTGTGGCAAGAAAGATTGCAAAATGAGGCAAAATTCACTTAACAAATGTCTCACTTAACAACAGAAATTTTGGGCTCAATTGTGGTCATAAGTCAGACTACCTGTATTTCCATCCATCCAAATCTAGGCAATAGCCCATGCCCATGTATTTCGTGTGGAAAATCCAAATCATATGAACAATCCCCATGTTACTAGACCCTGTCATGAAAAGCTGTCTTTAACTATAAAATATCACCTATTTAAGATCTGTCATTGCAATTAAATCTTGAGGCAACATTTATCAAAATTTAAAAATATTTTCAAGCATGACAGAAGAAAATAGCATTTTAAAACATCAATATTTAACCAACAGTAAGAAATAAAGGCCCCTTGGTGGCTAATTAGCAGCATCTATACAAGCAAAGACTCATTTAAGAACTAGTGTGTGAAAAGGATTTTAACTTACAGTACAAATAAAAGTGTGGTAACCTGAAACAGTTGCATGAGTCTGTAAGGCAGCAACATGAGATTAAACTCTGGAAAGTACTAAAATTAATATCAACTAAAAGAAAGACAAATAAACTATAGGACCCAGTGATTAAAGAGATCACGAACATTTGATAGAAAAAAGATATATTTCATTTCCTAATTTAATCTACCACATCGATCTGAGACTAACTTATTGGCAAAATGCAAGACATTAAAGAAATATTACTACTGTATAAAGAGTAATTTCTTTGGCAGAATTCTGATGATCCACCCAAAATTCTTCATTTCTTCAGGATGTTATATTTTGCAATACATAAAAGTTCGATATCTCATATATCTGATCCCAAAACAATTTGAAGAGGTGAATTTTCCCCAGTTCCCATGAAAACGATAAAACAACAGAAGTAGTGCCATTATGTTCAGTATGTGTGTTTAGAATTGCAATCTTAGCATCTGATTATACAGCATTCTTCAAGATTGTAATCTACGAACATGCCAAACTTTGAAGGTAGAGCTACTAGAAACAGTTGAAGACACTGGGACACATTTCATTCAATTTGTACTCAATGCTGCTTTTGTCTATAGTGGCCCAAGTATAACAGACCTGCTGTTAATTTTTAGCCATGAAAATGATCTAACATTATTATTGGAGAATGCACTACTTCAGCTTAAACATTACATTTCTGCCCTCTCCATTTTCTGATCAGCACTGTGCAATAAATACTATTGCTGCTTAAGTAACAAAGATAAACCACAATTAACATCAGCTGAACCAAAGTTGAACTATTTAGCCATAGTTTCTGAGGTTCACAAAAAGACACTCATCATGACAATATGCAGACCCTTTTTGCTTCCATACATAGCAAACCACAAGTGATTAAAATATGCCATTTTACCATTAAATGCTTTAACAATTCCCAAAATTTCTAATAATTGTGTCCATGGGAAAATCCAAGCAAGGAAATACACATTCACAGAATTACATTCAATAGCTGTTTAACAGTCAAGCTGTTTTAGAGATGTCCAATCATACTGATTAATATTTTAATCAGATTTAATTGTCAAATCAATTAGTCTAAAGAGAAGGAAACAGTACATAAGTGTATTGTTAGGAAAAATATACAAAACATATAAAACACTGGATGGCACAAATTACACAGTGCTAATATAAACATATTTTAAGGTAAGTGCTTAACATAAACTGTCCATCCTTACATGTATCAAATAATTTTAAAGGGAAAAAGCATTCCCTATAAAAATAATGCTATATGGTGCAGAGTGCTTTTTCAGTGTATCTATTGTAACAAGAGGTCTTCATAATTATTTCCATTAATAGTTTTTTTCCACTGATTCCACTTTTTTCTCCACTTGAAGGAAAATGTTTTGTCTTTAACAGTTTTCAAAAGATGAAAGCAGGAGCAGCAGCATAACAGTACCAGCTGGAAGAGTGTGCTTTCAGTTAATTGGGGTATGTGCTATCTGTTGCCATAATTTGTGCTATCAACTCATTGTGGTACCATTTTTTTTATATTGAGGTCATTTCACAGAGCAGTTGAGGTAATTTTTTTTACTCCTCTTCTTTGAGCAAGCGTAGAGCGACCCACTGGCTCCAAAACTGGGGACTGATTGCGATTCAATGCTGAGTATGTAGCTGCCATGGCACCCTAGGAATAAATTTTTTTAAAAAATTGTGAATCTGCAAACTGCAGATTAAAATATAGTAAACAGAATGTTTATTCATTTTAACTATTTTTATAGCTCATTCCAATCTCAAAGGATTATACAAAAGAAATGTTTGCATATTGCAAATGAATTCCCTAATTGATGCTCCCATGTAGTCATTCACTGAGACCAAAAGCATACTGAAATAAAACAGTTTTGTTTCTAGAAAAAAGACAACAGGGTCTGTCTTCCTCTAAAGAAAAGTTCCACAAAATGGAAGTTACTACAGAAAAGCCTGCCATCTTATCCACTTCCATGTACATTCTTAGCAGGCTTTCTCTATATGACCAGAAGAGCATATCCATTCTGAGAAAATGTTGTCCAATATATGCCATTCGAGTGCCATAAAGGCCTACCGTACTGGACACGCCTACTCTAAGGAATAATATGCATAGGGTTGTTGTTTTTTACCTTCACAAGATGTGGAGCATCTTGCCTGTTGAGTTGGTACTGAGGCAACTGATCACAGTGAACTATCCATGGGTGCCTTAGAACTTGAGCAGCAGTCAGTCTCTGATGAGGGTCAACATGAAGCATTTGTGAAACTAAGTCCTATAAACAATTAGTTAAATTGCACACGTTTTATAAAATAATAAAATGATGGATTTGATTCAAATATATTAAAAAACACTTCAGATTAGAAAGGATTCCTCAGTCCTTAGGTGGACATTTTGTAGTCAGAATAAGATAAAATTTTATAATGTACTTATATTTGCTAAAAAACTTCTATTTTTCCCTTTCCAATTATTTCTGTGGTTTTGTTTATTTATTTACAGCTTATGCTTTATTAGCTTGTGTTTTTATGTGCTTGTAAAGCTTTAATAAAAATATATTTTTTTAAATGCCCTGATAAGGTATCAATACTTAATTGCATAAATGGAAATAAGGGATATAAAAAAGGAAACAGGAAATAAAAGAACCAACTACTGAGCATGGGAATTAAAACTGGCCATTTTTGTGGCATCCCTTTCCCTACACATATACAAAAAACTAAAAGCAAATTACTTCAATCATTAATATCAGGGGAAGACTTTATAAACTGTTGAGCTTTATTCGTAGTAATAGCCTAATTATTTCATTATATGTAATGATACTGTAGAGCCAATTTGGTGTAGTGACTAAAGTACTGGTATATCTGTCTACAGACTCCTCACATAGGTACAAAAATGTATATATCTTAAAATATCTACCGATCTCTCACATCTTGGACATAAACTGTTTCAACCTCTCCTCTCAGGACTCCTGTATAGGCCATTGCAAGCAAAAACAACTAGACTAAATATAGTTTTTCCCCCATGCCATCACTCCTGCTGAACACCTAATTCTCACAGTACTGTCTTAGGCCTAACAATATTTATCCATGTAATAGACTGTAATTGCTATTATCCTTCTCATCTTTCTCTTCTTTCTCATCTTTCCTACTACTTCTCAATTGGTATCTTACGATTTATCGCTTGTTGTTTGTATCTTAGGATTAGTGATTGTAAGTATGATTTTTGATCTATGACCTATCACTTTGTTGTCTGTATGTACACTGAGAACTTAAGACACTGGAGACAAATTCCTTGTGTGTCCAATCACACTTGGTCAATAAAAAAATTCTAAATAGAAACTGGGAGACTATGAGTTCTAGTCCTGCCTTGCACAAAACCAGCAGCTGACCTTAGGGCAGTTACTCACTCTCAGCTCAAGAAGGCAAACCACTTCCAAAATTTTGCCATGGACTAGTTGCCAGGCTAGTCTTAAAGGCACATGACTTGAAGACACAAAAAGCAAAACAACCCTCCCCCCAAAAAATACACTCATAAAACATTATGCAACTTGCTATTATTATTACTTATTGATTTTATATTCTGTCTTACCTAGCTCTCAAGAACAATAATTTACATACCTTTGCTGTTTCTGAGACAGAATTCCAGTATCCACCACTGAGAGAAAACTTCCCACTACCTATTCGTGCCAAAATTTCTTCTGGAGTATCATCAGGACCATTTGCAAAGGGAGTATAACTAAACAAAGACAATAGTTTTAACATATATTTATTAAAAAACCTCTGCTCAATTCCATTATTATCAGAATTGACGTACTAAATTATTATAGGTAGCCTTGACTTACGACCATAATTGAGCCCAAAAATTCTGTTGCTGAGACATCTGTTGAATTTTGCCCCATTTTATGATCTTTATTGCCACAGTTTTTAAGTGAATCACTGCCATTGTTAAGTTAATAGCATGGTTATTAAATGAATCTGGTTTTCCCATTGACTTTGTCAGAGTCTCAGAAGGTGATCACATGGCCCTGGGACACTGCAATTGTTCTAAATGTGAGTCAGTTGCCAAATGGCTGAATTTTGATCATGTGACTATGCTGCAATGGTTGTGTAAAAAACAGTCATAAGTCACTTTTTCAATGTTGTTGTAACTTTGAACAGTTACTAAATGAATTGTTGTAAGTCAAGGACTACCTGTATTTAATATAAATTGTAAAAATAATCATTCATGAGACTATGTAACTCAGGGCTGTCAAATTTTAATGAGGGCTGCATCAGGGATGTGTTTGACCTCGGGGGCAGGATGGGCATGGCCAGCTTGATGTCACTCATATTGGTGGCACCTGCAGTGGCTCAAGTGCTCTGCTAGAGAAAATGGGCTGCTGAACTCTGTTTTTGGCCCTGATGCCTTCCTGCAGCCTTCTGCCAGCAAAAACAGAGCTTGGGTGGGCCTCACATGCCCCTCAGGCCCCGTTTTTGCCTGCAACAACCTCATGCAGCCCTCTGCCAGCGAAAACAGAGCTCCATTTTTGCTGGCAGTTGCGGCCAAAGACAGAGGCTGAGAGGGCCACGCGCAGCCCTCCCGAGCTCCATTTTCACTGGCAGAGGCACTGTGGGTCAGTTCTTTGCTGTGGCTCTGCGGGCCAGATCTAAGCACTACACAGGCCATCTGATCCCCAGGCCTTGAGTTTGATATCTCTGATGTAGGTGCTTACCAATTACTAATGTGAATAAAAAGATTTCCAAAAAGAATTAGGAAACAAAAGTAATGTATTATATTTAGCAGTACTAAAACTGTACTAAAATAAACAGTTTAGCCCAGTTAATGGTTGCAGGCATGAAGATTTTAGCAATATATAGAGGACAAAGTAAATTGATACAAACATACCCAGTCAACATTGTATATAGAAGGACACCAAGGCTCCATATGTCGCATGCTACATCATACCCTTGCCTTTTTAATACCTATGGAAATCATGTTATTAATTAAATCATAAAGAAAAATCAATTATCTAAATTGTAAATATTACTTTTGTAAATGTTATTTTTCCTACTGAATCACACTGAGAAACTAAAGTTGTTGTATCCATTATAAATTATCTAATACAAATTGGATAATTTAACTTAATATCTGGATATTTTAATAAACAATATTTGAATTATTAAATTAATTTAAACTTTGTCATTGCAGTAAAAATGGAAGTTTAAAAATCACTGTACTATAAAAGAAAGAAAACCAAAACTGAAATACATTATTTACATAAATTATGGGTAATCAATATAGCACTATTAAAATAAAACAAAAAATAGTTTAGATAAATTCATTTGCAGAGTTGTTTCTCCATCTCATAGAATCCATTTAGTTCAATAATTACATCTCATGTAATTCAAAAAGAAGTAGAAAGCCACATATCCAGTTTCTTGGTTTCCTTTGTGTATGATCATCAGCCTCAAATTCTTTTAAAAATATAGAAAAGATAGGAATGTTCCATAAACCTTGAGACTTGGCCAATACATACATAGTCCCATATGTAGGATTAAGAACAATCAAAGTCAGTGAGGAAAGTTGAGATACCAAGTGGCTTGCACGTCAACAGGAAGTTAAGTGGCTGTCAGATGAGGGAGGTTATGAAGGTGGCTGCTGTGGCATATGTAAACGATTTCAGGTTCAGAGGTGGCTGGGTGAGTGGGGGATATGCAGGTAGTTGCAGTGGTCCATAAGTTATTTCATGCCTAGGGAGCAGAGGTGGCCAATGGCAGATGGGGCATAGATGGCTGCAACAGAATCTACAAGCAATTTTAAGCACAGGGGTGGCTGCTATTAGATTGGGGGGGGGGGGGGTTAGCAGGTGGCTACAGTGGTATATATGAACAATTCCAGGCTCAGAAGTGGCTGCTCCTGGGAAAAGGAAATTTGACAGAGCAACTTGCAACTTTCCGGCTAGCTTCTCCATTGACTTTGTTTATAGGAAGCTGTCAGTGAAGGCCGCAAATGGCAATCATGTGATTGTGGACCACTGCAACCATCAAAAGTATAAGCCAGTTGCCAAGTTACCAGATCGACATCATGTTACTGCAGGGGTGGTGCGATGGCTGGAACTTTGAGGACTGGCCATAAGTATCAATTGTTCAGCACCACCCAACTTTAAACAGTCACTGATTAAGTAATCACTAAGTGAGGACTACCTACAGTATATAACTTATGTTTTTATAAGGAAGTGAGAAAAAATGTTCTGCACAAACAGCTAGAAATTTTGGTTAAATAGATTGTAAGATTCTGAAATTGTCACTAAGAATGGCCAGATTGTCTTTTGCTTCTGAAGCTATTGATAATATTTTTTTCCTTTTTCTGTAAGCCAATATGTACTTTGGATAATAAGGGGGACCAATATGAAGCAATCAACTTGAGTGGTGGATATTCAATTTTTAATAATCGGATTTGGGGAAAGCTCTCCTGTTGCTTCAGGAACTAATGAATTCTAAACAGCTGTTGCAAAATGTAATACTCCTGGCCTGGATGGCTTTTCAAGGTTTTTGCTGAGTCATTCTAAATCTTTTGAATGTAAGTCAGGTGTCTGCAACCTTAAACATTCAAAGAGCCATTTGGACCTGTTTACACAGAAAACACCAGGAGCCAATAATTTAAGAAACGGTGTGACTGGGAGGGCGTGACCAACTCAATGTCACTCATACCCACCCAGACACATGACCCCCCCCTCCAGCCACACCTACCCAGCTGGTCATTAGGGCAGAATTATTTGCCCAGCTGGCCCTGCCTCACCCCTTTCCTCCCAGCTACCTCTTGCCACACCCAGACTCAGGTGTGTTGTTCAACACTCTCTCTCTCTCTCTCTCCCCCTCCCTCCCTGCCGCTGTTGCCAGGGGGGAGTGGGGCAGGGTAGCTTTGTGGCTCCGGATCATAATGGGCTCCAGGAGGAGGGGGGATTTTCTCCCCCATTGTGAAGCACACTAAATTTCATTGTGTTGCATGAGGCACTGCGAGAGGCCATGGAGGTGACAACAATTCCAAGCTCAAAGCGGCTTACAGCTCCAAGACCAAAGTGGCAGGAGGCAAAGGCTGCCTTGAGTGCAAATGTATTGTGATGAAGGCAGATATTGTTGCTGTGCAAATGCAAGTACAGGGGTGCTTTACTTCTGCTCTGGAATATGGAGTGAGTCTCCATCCCCTGCTGTCACTCTTACCTTCTCAGGCCAGACGAGGAGTGACTGGGAGGGGAGGGGAGGGGCCAGCCAATGATGAGATCAGCCGACAGAGGGCTGAAAGAGTCACCAGAGCCATGAGTTGCCAACCCTGATGTAAGTAATGAATCTTTTTTCAGGATGTTAAACTACCAGCATTGTTTTATACTAACAATCACACTAAAGTATTTATTATGCTGGTTACATATTACATAGCTGCAAAAACTTTTACCACATATAACTTACTACCCCATCAAGAGTTTACAAAAAAATCATCAAGCATCGGACAATATGTTTATTAGTTGATATACTGGGTATAGTCAGGATGGAATCTACTAGTAGCTTTAGACCCAGAAAAAGCCTTTGCTAAGTTATCTACTTCCAAAAGCCATTCCTTTTTTTTCTCCTTTAGTTATATAGGTTATAGCTAACATATGCTTTGGCTATGTCCCATATGTTCTGGAGTGAGGGTTCTCCTTTTATATTTTTTAAAGAAAAAAAATCCATTTCCTTTGCTGCAGTTTCTGTGAATTCTTTTCTCTTAATAGGGCTTGGTTCAGCATCCACCTAAGATTCTTCTTTACTCCTCTCCAAGTTAATTTTCCTGGATTGTGCTCCGCCCAAACACTAGGTTCTATTTTCACCTCAAGTATATCAGTTCTTAATTCCAGGAAAATCCATATCATATCAATTCTAGACCATGATTTGTGTCTTTTTCAAATTTATTTCTCTCCAGACATCTTGTATACAAATTTCTTCTATCATTTAAAAAACATCTTAGGTACTCTCTTTCTGCTCTCTTCCCACCCAATTTTAGTGCTTTTATAGTCTAGTGTTTCATCCACAATTGCATTAAAATATCCTAGAAAAAAAATGTTTTTATATTCAATTTCCAATATTTTCTTATGTAATGCTTGGCAAAAAAATTCTTGCTTATTGTTTGGTACATTTTGATTAGTTATTATTTCCACCATCAAAATTCTTCCTTCTTCATCTGAGTATATCTGTTTAGAATCCAATGATTCTTTTATATATATAAAGCTACTCTTTTTTGCTGTGTTGATATATAGTTTCCCAATTTTTGGGCATTCTAAAAGTTTATAGTGTTGTTTCTTGCAGACAGATTATTTCTGTGTCCAATTTTTGCAATTCTGTAAAAAGTTTTCTTTGTTCAGAAGGGGAAATTTAATCCATTTATATTTAACTTGCCTCGTGGTATAACCAGAACAATCTGGAACTGAACAAACTCAAAACCATAGAAATGGTGGTAGACTTTAGGAGAAACCCTCCCATACTACCACCTCTTACAATACTAGACAACACAGTATCAACA
>JANHFN010004943.1:54972-74242 GCA_032468175.1 Toxicocalamus goodenoughensis
TGCTATTTTCAAAAAAGATGTTTTACTTGTATTTTGTATGTGTGAAAACCCAAATAAAACTTTATTTAAAAAAAAGAGACAGACCTCTGGCGAAGTTGAAGACACTCATGGGCCAGCAAGTCGTGGAGTCCTTTCCTCAGTCCACTGAGGGGGAAGAGAACTCTGACCAACCCTAGAAAATGTCCAATCTTCTATGAGAGTGACAGCAAGGAGATAAGTGGCACCATTAACCCCATGACAGCTTGGGTGGAGATTGTTGTATTCTCCTCAAGGGCAAGGTGGGGCCATCCCAGCATTATTGGACTCTGGTTGCACTGGGTGCATGGTCAGCACCCAGATGCTGAAGAGGCTGGGATGGAGGTGACCCATGGCTTTTTTCCAACTAGATGGGTCAATAACAAGGCATGAGCCAGCCACCTGCCTAACCAAGCCAGTTCAGCTCAAAGCGGGGACTCAAGTAGAGATTGTTAGGTTTATTTTAGTTCCCAGGATGACTCAGCCCATGGTCCTAGGACTAACGTGATGGAAAAAGTGGAATCCCTCTGTGAGCTGGAATAGATAGTAATGAGTGCATAGGTGAGCCGCTAATTAGCAAGAGCCAGGGAAAGTGTAGAGTCACCCACATGCAGCTACAAAAGTGAAAGCATAAACCTTGAATACATTGAGATGAGGCGGTGGGTTAGAGCCCCAATTCCAGGAGAGTATCACAATCTAGCTGAGGTTTTTAAGCAAATAGGAATCAGATGTGCTCCCACCTCATTGACCAATGGACTGTGCAATAGAGATCATGCCAGGGGCCAAACTGCCTAAGCCAAAAATGTACTCTATGACCCCCAGAGAGATGGGTGAGCTTCAAGCATTTAGACAAGAACATAGTGAGGAGGTTCATCCAGCTAGCAAAATCGTGAATGGCGACTCCGGTGCTTTTCAAAGAAAAGGACAGGTCCCTCAGACTGTGCATTGACTATAGGAGGCTGATCAGCATATGCGTGGAGAAGATGTATCCTCTCTCCCTTATGAGGAATATAACATGGCAAAGGGAAAACTATTCATGAAGCTGGACTTGAGGGAGGCGTATTACTGAGTGAGGATTAAGGGAGGTGAGGAGTGGAAAACAGCTTTTAATCGCTCCCTAGGCTGCAGTGTCACAGTGGTTAGAGTGCAGTACTGCAAGCTACTCCTGCTGATCACTGGCTGCCGGTAGTTTGGCAGTTCGGGTCTCACCAACTCAAGGTTGATTCAACCTTCCATTCTCCCAGAGGTTGGTAAAATGAGGATCCAGATTGTTGGGGGCAATATGCTGACTGTAAACTGCTTAGAAAGGGCTGTAAAGCATTGTGAAGCGGTATATCAGTCTAAGTACTATTGCTATCAGTTCCGAGTAACGCCATTCAGGCTGCAAGGTAGGGCTATCTGGGAGTATTTGTGCAACTGATAAATGAGGTCCTGCACAAGCACCTGTGCAAAGGACTCTTGGTGTACTTGAACGATATATTTATATACACCAACATCCCTGAAAAACACATGAAACTAGTCAGAGCTGTACTCAGGAAACTGCAGGAAGCCCAACTCTATGCAAAGCTGTCTAAGTGCAAATTCCACAAGACTGCTTAGACTACCTGGGATACTGGATCCCCCATGAGGGAATGGAGATGGATCCCAGTAAGATGAAGGCAATACTAGAGTGGGAACCCCCTTGGACAAGGAAACAACTACAGAGTTTTCTGGGCTTTGTGAACTTTGCCCAGATAGCCCTACCAATCACAAATTTGCTAAAGACAGGGGGAGTGGTGAAACAAAAACCTACCAGTTCCTGGACTGCCAAGCTGCTTTTGAAAAGTTGAAGTACCTGTTTGCTTCAGAGCCTGTCCTGAAACACCCTGACCCAGAGGAGCAATTTGTAATACAGGTAGATGCAGGCAATGTAGCAGTGGGGGCGGTCCTACTCCAAAGGAATGCCTAAGAAGAATTACAGCTATGCTCCTAAATGCCTCAGAGTTGTCCGACACTGAAAGGCACTGGGCTATCTGGGGAAAAGAGGCTTATGCAAGTCCAATGGACTCTTCTGACATGGAGACAGTTCCTGGACGGCAGCAAGATCCTCTTTGAGGGCTGGATGATCATAAAAACCTAGAAGTGCTGAAGACCCACCATCTATCCCCTAAGCAGGTCCAGTGGGCTCAATACTTTAACCAGTTCAACTTCACACTCCAATATCTGTCAGGGGGGGGAAACTTCCTTGCAGATGCCCTTTCCTGCATGCCACAGTACAATAGCACCTGAGAGGCAGTGGTGACACCCATCATCCCATCCAAGCAGCATGCAGTACCCCAAAAGCAAAGCCCCAGCCGGAGCCAGCCCAAGACCCTTAAAAGATGCCATAATAAGAGGTGAGTGGTTTCAGCAGCAAAGACAACTTATCTGTGAAGGAGGGGCTTGTGTGGAAAGACGCCAAAGCCAGCCAACTTAGATATTAGAGACGAGTTATGACACAAGGGCAACAGGACATTTTGGGTTCATGAAGACCCTGTATCTAGTGAAGAAACACCTCTGGTGGCCTAAGGTGAAAAAGGACATAGAAGCTTATGTGGCCAGCTGTCCTATGTGCACTTCAATGAAACAAATGCCCAGGAAGCCCCTCATGCTACCGCAGCCTGTCAATGACCCAATGAACCCCTGGCAGGAAATCTCCATGGATTTTATTGTGAACTTGCCAGAGAGTGCGGGGAACACTGTAATTTGGACCATAAGGGACTTATTCTCCAAGCAGGCACATTTCATGCCATGCCCAAATATTCACTCTACCTGAAACCTGGCACAGCTGTTCATGTAACATATCTACCGACTGCATGGAATCCCAAAGCGCATCATCTCAGTCAGTGGGGTACAATTCACCTCAAAATTTTGGTGGGAATTCCTTGATTGGCTCCTCACAGGGCCTTAGCTCCACCTACCATCCTGTCAGTATATAAGAAGTCAGTCAATGGGAACTGTTTGGTGACTAAGAAACAGCACCTGTTGTGAGCCATGCTAGATTGCTTGGAGACTGGGTGTAGCTTAGGGTAACTGCTCTGTAACATATTGCTTCTGTGACCCTGATGGTTCTGCTTGCTTCTGCTTCTTGTTCTTGTATTTGCTACCACGTTGTAACAGCTGCATGAGTATTGTATACATGAATCATGTTTTATATTATTGTATATAAAAACAAGTGTCTTCTATAAACGAATTCTACTGAATTATTTACTTGTGGGCCCAGAGTATACCAAGGACACAGTAAAACTGAACTGTAATTAAGCTGAAGGACAGCCTGTGTTAAAAGGAAAAGAGAACAAAGCTGAGAAGGCTTGCAGGATGGCTGTTGAGTTCAAGGAGAGCTCTTTCCCTCAATTGGGACAAAAGAATTATATTGTTTGGGCTACAAAATTTGAATGCTTCCTGAAGGCTAAGGAGCTCTGGGATATTGTTATTAATCCACTCCAGGCACCATTAGCTGCAGCAGATCAAAGGCAGCATGATAGCTGATTTAAAGACTGCAAATGAGGTTGGCTGAAATTGAGAAGTGTGCATGTAAGTGGGTCAGCGGGCAATATTGTGCAATTATCGAAACAATGCACAGCGCCAGGCTGCAGCCACAAGTGAATGTTGAGCAGCATTTGCTGTACATGCAGGCTTTATTTATTGAGTTGGAACAGCATGGAATGCAGATTCCTGAATCTCAGAATGTTTTTAGGGATTAAACAGTCTTAATGAAATGTGGGACATTGTCTCACCTGTTTTTGAATACAAACTAGAACAGGACTTATGAATGGAAGCCCTTAAAGGCTGCTTGCTTTCTGAAGAAAACAAGCACGATTTTAGAAAAAGTCAATAGGAGAAATTCCTGAGGTGGGGGCCCAAGGAGCAGAGAGAAAAAAGCAACAGACAAGACGTCTGCAAAGACCAGAGAGCCCAGCAAAGATTTTCTGTAAAGAAAGAGAAAGAAAAAGAACAGTGGTATTTCATCTGTGGTGATAATAATCATTTGAAGAAAGATTGTTTGCAAGGAAGAAAAACAACTGATGGACAAGTTGCTGTTGCAACTTAGCTATTGTAATAGCAGAGACAAATGTTTAATAGACAATGGAGCTAGTCAAACAATTGTTAATAATTCAAAATTGTTTTTCAGAATAGATCCAGCTGGAGGAGATGCAGTAGCCTTAAGATCCAGCTGGAGGAGATGCAGTAGCCTTAAAGCTGTAACTTTAGCCCAGAAGGCTAAAGTCACAGCAAAGGACAGTGCACTGTTTCCATGTCTGGAGGAAAAGTTTAATAACATATTATGTGTGCCTGAAATGGAGCATAATTTACTTAGTGTCTCCAATCTAGTCAAAGAAGGGTTCAAGACCACATTTGTAAATGGGAGATGTCTCATAAAAAGAAATGGGAGTGTATGTGCACAGGGCATAAAACAGGATAATCTTTATGTATTGCAGGGCCAAAGGGTTCAATGTGCCCAAACATTTGGAAATGTGGCACAACATGATTCATGCATTCATCTCTTGCACAGAAAGTTGGTCATGCCAGCTTCAGAGTTTTGCAAAAGATGCAGCAGTTTGGAGAATGATTAAACTTGAAAGGCAGTGGTCCCCAAAGTGGGCGGTACCACCCCCTGGGTGGTGGTGAAATACCTTAGGGGGGCAGTAAGAGACAAGGGGGCCAGCAGGGGCATGCTGAGGCATCAGGGGGGCGCTGGAGGTGGGCCCCTTGCAGGGCGCAATTCAGGGGTGGGATTCTACCGATTCATTACCGTTCCCAGTAGTTTGGAGAACTGGTAAAATGTCCCCTGGCTGGCCCTACTCCTCTCCGCCCACTCCTCCATTCCCTGCCCAGTCAGTCCTTATTGCGCATGCGGGACATCGCATGCATGCGCAACAATTGCTGACGGCCACAGCGGCGCGTTGGAGAAGCGGAGCAAGCAAAGCCGGAGGTCGGTAATTTTCGCTCCAAAAAGCATCCAAATGTTGTGTGTTTTTTTCGGTGTAGCTGGAGTCCAGCCGCACTAAAAAAAAACAAGCGGCGTCTGGAGGTTTTTTGCAGCAAAAATTACCTACCTCTGTTTTGCTCTGCTTCTCCAATGCGCCACCACTGCTGTGTTCTAGGCACCAGCCATGCAGGCTCACCCCATTGACTGCTGCACCACTCTGCTTGGACTTGCTTGGGCAAGTCCCTCCAGTGCAGCGGGCTCAATGGGGCAGACCTGCGGGGTCTTCTTCTTTAGTTAGTTAGGCTACTTTATCGTCATTGCATCTCGTACAATGAAATTAAATACCTTCTGAATGAAGATTCAGACTTGCAACGGATAAAAAACTATAGACCAATATCCTTATTGAATGCAGATTATAAGATATTTGCTTCAATTGCAGAAAGACTAAAGAGATTTTTAAATCAATTCATACACTCAGATCAAAATGGGTTGTTACCTAAGAGACAAATTAAACATAACATGAGAATAATTTTGAATACGTTGGAATACTATGAAGTGCACCCAGAGAAGCAAATGCAATTGATCTTCCTTGATGTGCAGAAGGTGTTTGATAATGTGAACTGGCAATTTATGCTAGCACAACTAAAGAGATGGACTCTAGAGAGTGATTTATTAAGATGATTAAGGCAATATAAACAAACTGCAAAGGTGATGGTGAATGAGGATATGACTGAAAAGGTTAACATTAAGAAGGGTACCAGAGAGGGTTGCCCCTTGTCGCCGTTATTATTTGTATTGACACTAGAAGTATTAAACAGAAATGTTAGACAAGATAAGGAGATAAATAGCATGGAAATAATTTTTTTTTATAAATTATAGGCATTTGCAGACGATTTAGTCTTCATTTTAGAAGAAGAAATTCACAAGAAACAGGGCCTAAGTTTTTTTAAAAATAGAAGAGTATGGTGAAGTGGCAAGATTGAAAATAAACAGAAAAAAACTAAGATTCTAGTGAAAAATATTACAGAGAAGCAAAAAAGAGTTAACGAAAAGACTAGATATTCAGATCATTAAGAAAGTAAAATATTTAGGGATTCAATTAACAGCAAGATGCATGATGATCAAGGAAGGTAACTATTATAATCTGTTACAACAAATTAAGATAGATTTGGAAAAATAGAAAAGTTTACAACTATTGTTAATAGGAAGAATAGCTACAATTAAAATGAATATACTGCCGAGACTATTGTATTTGTTTCAAATAATTCCGATAAAATTGGAGAAAAAAATACTTTGAGAATCTTAAAAAAATAATAGTAAAATATATTTGGCAAGGAAGAAAAGCAAGAATTAACTTAAAAATGTTGAAGGATGCATGATATAGAGGTGGTTTTGGATTCCCAAATTGGGAATTATACTACTTTTTATTATTGAGTTAATACCGCGGTGTTAACGTGGATGAAATAATGGATTGTACTGAGGAACACAAGATTATTGACTTTGGAGGGGCATGATTTGCAACTGGGTTGGCATGCCTTCTTATGGTATAGTAAAAATAAGATAGTTACTTTCAAATACATTATATAAGGAATGTTTATTGTTAGTATGGAAAAAAATTAGAGAACAGCATTATCTGAAGACACCAGTTTGGTTTTTGACAATGGAAGCACTCATTTATCCTAATATTAATATAGGGAACATCGTTAGATATAAAGATATCTTGAATGAAAAGGGTAAGCTCAAAACTAAACAAGAATTGAATGAGCAAGGGATTGATATAATTTGGCATCCATATGGGCAAATACAGTCTAGATATGAATAGGGGCGTTGGTTCTTACTTTATACGCCCATTCTCTGGGTGCTGTGACAGGCATCCAGGCCAGGGTAATGCTTCTGTCTTGCTGTTTGATAGGCTGAGCAAAGTTCTAAGGACCTGCCTCCTTGATACTTGTCCCCACTTTTGGTGAAGTCAAAGTGGTAGGTTACACCATTGTTCGTTCCGTTCCCCATTGCTCATTCAGATCTTGACTAGGACCAGAACCAGACGGCCATCTGGATGGGGCTGGATGCTTATCACAGCATCCAGAGAATGGGCATATCAGATAAGAATCAACTATCAGCTTTGGAAGCTATATTAGTACCAGAAGCTTCCACGCTGCCACATTCTTGAGCCTGGGAAGATGGGAGTGGGGAATTTCATGGAGCATATGTGGTTAGACATAATAGCATTCTTCTTTAGTTAGTTAGGTTACTTTATTGTCATTGCACCTCGTACAATGAAATTAAATACCACATTCAGTGTACATTTTGACTGAAAATAAACACAAACACACATCCTTCACATTATATACATTGAAATGAAAACTCCTGATATTGCATTAATATTGCACTATACAGTAGAATTCAATAGAGTTACTGCCCTGGAATAGAAGCTATTTTTCAACCTATTTGTCCTTGTTTTATTATCCTGTACCATCTGCCAGATGTACTTTAGAGTCAAGGTCATGTTGTTCCTGCACCTGGCTGAGTAGTAGAAGAAAGGATGTCTCAAGTTGGGACAAATGGTGATTGGGGCATGTAATGGAATGATGGGAGCAGGGGGTGGATTTGTAATATTTTATTTATTGGAGGCAAATCCGGGACTTTCAGATTTGGGATTTCCCAGATGTGCCAGTTTACTACTCTAATAAAAGGGAACTTTGAGAACATGTCTGGTTTGGAGTTATCTGTTGGAGTTGAGTTTTTATGGATTGCTGACATTATCTCAAATCTCCAAATAGCTACCAGCTCCCTGAAAGGGGGCTGTCTGGGGTGCTGAGCCCCAGTACTGACATGAAGTTCAGGCAGTGCAAAGACTCAAGAGAAGATGGAGGAGGAGGAGGAGCTCACAGAAGGAGCGGTGGTACAGGATACTGGAGGACTAATTAAGACCCGTTATCCTCCTTCTGAATAATTTGTGCGAGCCATTGAAGCTGCAGAGGAGAGACGAAGCCTAGGCACTCAGCCCAAGAAAACCAATTTCTGGAAAAGTTGCTAGACTGATCCAACTCCAGAGATGGGACTGGAAGAAAGGCCGCCAGAACATCGTTCCTACTCCAGCCCAGCCAGCTCACGAGTCAGAATGGAGAGGCGTGGGGCTTTTTAGGTCCAACAGCTCTCGGGACTGGAATGTTGCCTCCATCTCGAAGCTAATCATTGGCAGGACTCCTGGAGTATTTTGAGCAACTTGAAGTGGGAAGTTATGTCCCACAGTCCCAACCTCCCCACCAAGATGGAACTTAGCGCAAGCCACATTCACTTTTCCTGATCTGGGACCTGGCAGTAGAACCAGAGTGGCATCGGCTTCATTCCACTCAGCGAGAAATGACCGGAGAATCAGCTCAGCATGGCAGAGGCAAGCAGCAGGGGAGAGAGAGCAGATGCAGTCAGCATTTGGGATGCTGAACCCTCCAATTGGCCCCCTCTTCAGCCAACCCTGATGCTACCTTCTGTGGAATGTATTCCCCCAGGCTGGGGATTCTATTCTGGTCATGGGTGTTCTGGCCCAGGCTTTGTCAAACTTAATAAAACACATGCTGAATTTAAAAGTAAAACCTTTTTTAATGTGACGCTGGGAATTACTTGCATTTCCAGCCAAAACTAATTATACCCAGTTCTTCCAGATAAGAGCATGCTTTTCAGTGCTGTTGAATGCTGCCAACAAAGAGACATCCAATTAAGGCTTAATATAAATCAACCCAAAAACCTAGAAAAAAACGATCAGATTACAGAACTTCATGAAGGACTCGGACATTACTGAACTGCTTTGCTTCCTGCAAAACTCTTTGTCATTGAGGACTGACTTTTATCCCTTATGGAAGGAGCAATCACCTCCCAGCCTTACTCCCGAGTCACCCCTTCTGCTTCAGCTGATCTCGCCTTCTAGCAGCTCTACACACATGCACACTGGGAACAGGCTCCCTAGGGTCCTCTGCTTTGCTGCTGCCAGACTCCGAAAGCTCTGAAGGCAGCACCCCACTCTCAAATGGTCCTGGCCCCATCCCTGCATCAGATACAGGACCCTCATCCAAGTCCTCGCCTGACTCCCTGACTGGTTCCCTTTCATCCTCACTGTCTGATACCTCTGCCAACACAACAACGGGTAGGTCCAATGCCAGTGGATGCCAGCACCAGTTGCACCACCTTCTTTGGGACCACCACAGGGCCAATTTGCTACAACACTCCTGGAGGAGTAATGGGGTCAGATCCAGCAGCAGGCTGCAGCCACCCACTCCCTTTTCCAACTTAACAGTCAGCTCAGCAGCCAGCCCCTAACCAGCAGCCAGCAGCAGTGGCACAGCAGATTCCAGCCCAGCCGCCACCCATCACGGCGTCCCTGCAGGCCCCTTTCCTGCCACCCACAGCAATGCCCCAGCAGGTCCCTGCCGCACTGCCAGTTGCCATGGCGATTCCACCAGCGAGACCAGCACCACCAAGGTTTAGAGCGACATTTGATGGGAACCCTGAAAAACTTGCTTATTTCCTCAGCCGAATCTGGGCTCATAAAGATTAATATGTAGACCAATACGAAACAGATTGCGACTTAAGTTTCTGCGATTACAGATGGGATGAATGAAGGAGACACTTCCAGCTGAGTAGCTCAGCTATACAACAAGGGAGCTGCGGAGCTAAATGATGCAGATGCATTTGTTGAGCTGCTCCAGACTAGATTTGAAGACCCTGACAGAGTAGGTGAAAATGAAGACAAAATAAAAGAGATAAAGCAAGGTAATCAACCCATAAAATACTTTGTGTGGGACTTCAGATGAGTCACAGGAAATCTCATGCCTGACAGAATACTTCTGCACTATTTTAAAGAAGCCATTTATTAAGAAGTGAGAAAAGCCGAGGGGTACCAGAGTGACTGCAAGGCTGGTATACCATTTCCATTGTTCTAGGTAGAGAAATTCACCCACACCAGAAACCTCCCTCTAAGAGGCCCCCTAGGAGAATTTTGGCCAGACGTCCTCTGACTAAACCTACTGAAGCCGCTCCTACCCAACCTACAGGAATTATCAAATGCTACCATTGTGGTCAAGAGGGTCATCAGGCTTCCAAGTGTCTGGCCCTTGCATCAGTCCCGCAACCAAGGCCCACTACAGCTGCCAGAGGCAGGAGAGCTCTATGGAAGCCCCCAGAGACCAGTCAGTTTGCCAGACAAGCCGTACAGGTTCCCCTCCCCACAGAAGAGAGGAACCTCAGCCAAAGAAACCGTTCCCGGAAAGGCAAATGATGAAGAGGAACCCATGGTGAGTGTAGCCATCCCCCCACTTTTCAATTAAAGTGAAGTTGGTGGTGCCTGAGACTGGGGAGTTTGGGGAATTCGAAGCAGTAATAGATACAAAATGTTCCAGATGTCTAATTGGGCTCCGAATTATTGAGCAATTAAGAGATAAAAACTAAAGCCCTAAAACGCCCAATCAAGTTTGAACAAGTAGACGGAACGCTAATTGCAGGAGCCCCAGCCACTCAAATAACAGAACTGATCAGATTAGAAATGGGGAGGCATCGTGAACTTATACAATTTATAGTAGCTCCAAAAATGTCAGAATCTATTATATTGGGACTTGTGTGGCTTGACAAATGGGCCCCTACCATTAAATGGGAAGATGGGTATCGGAAAATCATAATTGACATTGGGCCGCTGTGCCCTGTGCCTCCTGATAAAAGACTGCCAATCAACAGGGACCCAAAGCCAGAAGCAGCAGCTACTGTTTCAGACTCTCCTCCAGACGAACCCCAGGTTCCTAAAGAATACAGAGACTTAGCTGATGCATTTAGTGAGAAGGAATGCAACATTCTCCCTTCCTCATCGAGCCACTGATTGTGCCATCGAATTAGAACCTGGGGCAAAGCTACCTAAACCAAAAATGTACTCCATGATACCTACTAGAATGACTGCATTGAGGAAATGCATTGATATCAACTTAGCCAGAGGGTTCATTGAACCAGCAAAATCTAGGTTGGCAGCCCCAGTATTATTTAAAGAGAAGATGGTGCTCTCTGATTATGCGTGGATTTCCGTGGCTTGAATGCTATGTACATACAAAACACATACCCCCGCCCCCTAATGAAGGACTTGCTAAATAACTTGTCCAAAGGCAGTCTTTACCAAGTTAGATCTGAGAGAAACCTACTACTGAGTCCCCATAAAAGAGGGAGACAAGTAGAAAATGGCATTTAACTACCTCTAGGGAGTTTTCAGTTTCCTCTAACAACTTCCTGATTAACTTGGGTATTAGAGAAAGGGAAGGAAAGGCGTAGAGGAGGCCCCGGGGCCAAGGGCATCAGAGTGCATTGACTCCCTCTGCTCCCTGAGCTGGGAACCTTAAATACAATGTCGGCAGTTGGTTGTTTAACGGCGAGGGAAAGAGGTCCAGGATCAGCTGGCCAAACCGATCTGAGAACTCCCGGAAGAGGCTCGGGTGCAGGAACCACTCGGAATGGTTGACAGTGGCCCTGCTCAATCAGTCTGCTTGAACATTGGTCAATCCCAAAATATGTTCTGCCTTGATGGAGTGAAGATGTCTCTCTGCCCAGCAGCAAAGCCATCCTGCCTCTGCCATGAGGGACTTGGAATGCGTGCCCCCCTGCTGATTTATATGGCCTTTGGTGGCCACACTGTTCATCAGGAGGAGGGCATGTTGTCCTGGATCTCGTTCTGGAACTTGCAAAGGGCCAGGTGTGCTGCTCTGAGCTCCAGCCAACTGATGTTGTATGTTAGGTCCATTCATGACCAGCAACCCTGGGCCATCAAGGACTGACAATGAGCCCCCCAGCCCAAGAGGCTGGCATTGGTAGTAATTGTCAGTTGATGTGGCTCCCAGAAGGGGCAGCCTTTGGTGATATTTCTGGAAGTCCACCAGAGTAGCGATTGAAGAACTCTTGGCGGGACCAAAACCTTTGCATTGGAGTTGCTCCTGCTGGTTCTCTGGTATGGGAACAAAAACCATTGCAAAGTCCTGGCATGGAAGCCTGCCCAAGGGACTACAGCAATGCAGGAAATCATTTTGCCCAGAAGCTAGATAACTGAGCCAAAGGAACTCTTTTGAGTGTCCAAGTCTGTTTTGACTAGTCCCCGATATTGACTTGATGCTCTGGCCAGAGGAAAACCTCACCTGTCACCGTGTCGATGATGGCACCCAGGTGCAATAGATGAGTGGTTGGTGTTAGGTGGCTTTTGCCCAGATTGACCGAGAAGCCATGATCCCGAAGGACCCGGAGCGTGGTTCATAGAGCTAGCTTTGCCTGCTGTTGAGACAAGGATTGTATCAAAATGTCAAACCGGCATGCTCCTAAGATACACCGCTAAGGCCACCAGGATCTTTGTAAACATCCAGGAGGCTGAAGCCAGGTTGAATGGTAGGGCCTTGTACTCCTAATGGCAGTTGGCGTAACAAAACCATAGGAATCTTCTGTGTGTTGGTCTTGTTGGAATATTTCTCAAGGAACCCCACAAGGAGTGTCCTCATGGAGACCGCGATTCAGCCTGTTTGCCTCTGATGTCCAAAACCTCATAGGATATGTCAGGAGGGAGCCCCGCCGCAGTTGGCATGAAGATAGTCTTAGAGGCCAACCTGGGTCTCTTAGCTTGTTGTTCTACCAGTTCTGTTGCAAGCAGCAGTATATTTGGAGAAGTTTCGCTGTTGACAGCTGCCACTGGGTTCTGAGGTAGAAATGCCTCAGCTGCTCCCCTTGGTGACCAAACTTGAGCTCTGGATCCTAGCTCACTGAAGCCAACAGAGCTGTCAAGCAGTTTTAAATGGCTCAGACTGTCAAAGGCCTCAGCATGAACTGTCAAATTGCCAAAATGGTGCCAGCTGTCAAAAAGCCTCAGCGCGAATTGCCAAGGTTCCAAAGGGCGCTGGCTGTCAAAAAGCTTCAGCTTTCAAAGTGGCGCCCGCTGTCAGAAAGCCTGTGTGAAAAGTCAAAAATTCAAATTGAAGTCAGCTGTTAAAAAACGCGTCGGCATGATACAAAAATGGCGCTGGCTTTCAAAAGACTTGGTGCAAAAAAATCAGAGTTCCAAAATGTCACCGGCTGTCAAAAAGGCCTCAGCGCGATCTAAGAAGCCAAAATGTCACCAGCTATTAAAAAGTTCTCAAATTCAGCGCTGATTAGCAGGCTCGCGCCAACATGCTTCTTGCTCAGGCCACTATTTATGACCTTGCCTGTTGTCATCTGGAAAGAGGGTTTAGTGATGGAATCGAACTCCTACTCTTTGTGCTGCATCACCCTAGATGATCTTAAAGGTCGAAACCAAGTAATGTTCGAAGAATCCTAGCCAAGGAACATGTCTTGATCAAATGACTGAGCAAAAACTGGGGACAAGTGTCAAGGAGGCAGGTTCTCAGAACTTTACTCAGCCTATCAAACAGCAAGACGGAAGCATTACCTTGGCCTGGATGCTTGGAACAGCACACTGGAGAAAGATATTAAATTATATGGCTTTTATAAAGAATTGATAGAACTGGATAAGATACTAACAGGAACAGAAGAAAGATTGATTACAAAACTGTATAGCTATCTACTGAATATAAAAATGGAGGAAGAACAAGTGAAGGAGACAATGATAGTATAGTACTATTGGATATACAATAGAATTAGATACATGGCAGAAACTGAGGGATAGAAACTATAAATTAACAATGTCAACTGCATATAAAGAAAACTTTGTTTTATAGCATTTTGTGCTGGCAAAGTTGGCAAGAATGTTTAAATATAACTCAGCTAAATGTTGAAAATGCCACCAGATACCTAGATTATACTATTATATGTGGTGGACATGTGTAGAAGCCAAAAAATATTGGACAAAAATACATACATGGTTGGAAAAGATGATACATCAACATATTGATTTAAAATCCAAAATATTTCTGTTGGGGATTCTATCTGAAATTTATAGTTAAAGAGAATGTATATTTAATTATTCATGTATTAACTGTAGCTAGAATTGTATTTGCACAAAACTGAAAAAGTGAAGAGATTCCTACTGATGAGAAGATGATCAGTGAAATATTAGAATGTGCAGAAATGAAAAGGTGCATTTAAAGAGAAGGAACAAACTGAATATTATATGATATGGTAACTATTTTATCAATGGCTAGAGAATAAATATGAAAGTTAGCAACAAAAGAAAATTAGGGAAATACAGAAAATATGTTAATAGAATTAAATACATCAAGATGAGGGTTGTTATAATAATTAGATATATTATGTATATCAGTATTAAATCAAGAGTAGATAATTAATGTTAATGTAATGAATAAGACTGTAAACTCTAATTGTTATTGCACAAGGTATTTGTACCCAGACAACACACTGTTTAATGGAAGATGGATTGTTTGTATTAAAAATAAAATTTTAAATAAATAAATGAAAAATCCCAGAACTGACTTTGCTTCTGCTGTGCCTAGATGGATTTTTCAATAAAGCTACACTCTTGGTTAATCTAAAAAACTGGGAGTTTTTTTTTTGTTGAATGTGCCAGATGGGATGGTTGACAACTACAAGTTCTAGTCTTGCCTTAGACTTGAAGCTACGTGGGTAACCTTGAGCCACTCTTTCTCACTCTTTGTCACCCCTAGGAGGCAAGCAATGGCAAACTATTTCTGAAATCTTGCCAAGAAAACTGCAGGAACATGTTTAGGTAGTTGCCAGGAGCAAAAAACTGACTTGAAGATAGATAGTCAGACAAACAAACAAACAGATTAAAGAACTTCATTTCATTTCTATAGATTTTTACTTCTGGTTCTTAAAATCTTTCATCTACTGAAGTTCGTAAGCTCCTAACATTTTTCTTAGAGTCAGAACTTCAAATAAACTTTCATCCTCCAAAATCCAACCCATAGCCATCCAAACAGCAACACAACTACTAGCTATATTTCTGATAAAATTGGGCAGTGATTACCTTTACAGCATATTCCATATTTGTGGTTTTATGTATACATCTCTTGCAAATGGAATAGGATCCAACTCCTATATCTTGTTTGACTTCATATCCGTCAGTAAACTGAATGCTGTTCCTGTGTAACTGCTACCAAAATAATATTATTAATTAATGAGTTCTCTTAGCTCTTTGCATTAAATGTACAATATATTCACAGGTAAATCTGTACTAAATTTAAAATAAAATGAATTTACTTTTTATTTTGTTGCCAGAACACTCATGTTCATGCATACTAAATAGTGTTTAAATACACTGAGGGAGATAAATGATAATTTTATAATGAACGGTTAAATGTTAAAGTATCTGATCTTACCCATAATAAAAAGTGGCTATATGTTTTGATAAAAAGCAGCAGGGCAAAACATATGTGTATGATGAACACTTATAAATTGTTTAAATGAATTTAAATAAAATATATGCACAGAGTAAGAAAGTTACAAATAGTGGTTCCTGTTCATTTTGCAAGGGAATAACTTACATGCTAAAAGCAATTCCCCACTAGTGACTTAGGAGCAACTTGTGGAAATGATGCAAAGCATCACCTCACTGCTATTATATAGGCATAAGAATGATTGGATAACTCTAAAAGATGCTAAAAGTCACTAAATATGTAGCTATGTTTACGACTTTTATGTTCTTTAGCACTTCAGATTTTGTAAAATGTAATAATTGGAAAAAAACTGTATCTACAAGTACTGTATTAAACTAGATTGCTACATAGTTTATATTGCTCAAGTCACCTGTACAAGTAACTTTTCTAAAGTAATTTTTACACATGTGAAACATCTTTCTATAAGCATTTTACACGTAGCCATCTGTACTCAAAACTATGCAAATGATGTTTCTTCTATGAATGTTGGCCTAGATAACAGTCAATTTAAAAATTCTTCATTAAGAACATTCACCTGAACAATTGAATGCCCACCAGATGACTGCATAGCTTGATTTTCATCATCTGATGAAATAGCTACAAAACTGAAACCCCGGAAAAGCTGATGAGCATTAGCACTTGGTGGAATACCAGGTGAATCTGCAAAGAATATATTGATAAGTATGTTTAATAAGTTTGTAAATATTTAAGAATGTTCATAATAAAAAATAAGCTATAACAGCAATAAAAATGTTAAAAATTAACTGAATTGCAATAAATTTAAACATTAACATTTCAGTTGGCTGATAGGTCAGGTATCTGACAATAACTATGTTTTTCTGAAAGGCTAATAGCAAGAGAGAGAGATGAAACTTCTAAGAAAATAAATTCCAAAATTTTGGCAAACTGTAGTCTATCAAGGATAACTTGATGACTCATGATATATTTAAGTTAAACTACAAGGAGAGCTATCTTGCATTTAATGCAAAATCATAGAAGGGATTTCTTTCAATATACAAGGACTGCATATGATAGCAGGAGCACTATGGCAAAGTTTTTTAAAAATAAAATTTAATATATCTGTGTCAGAGAAAAATTAAAATAATATACACAGAACTTCTGGTCATGAACACTTCTGACCACATCCAAATCGGGTTCCGACCAAAAAAATTTTTTTGAATCTGGTCACAAACATATAATGGGGTGGTGATCAAACATCTGACCCAGAAATTTCTGAAGATGAAACATTAGAAGACAAAGAAATTGCCAAAGTTATGATATGAATTATGGTCATGACTGTATGCTTATTGTTCTACTGTATACTAAAATTTCCTTGATGTAGTATATATTTTACCTTTTGGTGTTTTTGCTGTAAATTCAGGATCAAAATAAAAAGTGTCCTCAGGTCTACCAGTTGCAGGTTTAAATGGTGGATTAATTTCTCTTCTGTACAATTTCTAAGGCAAACAAATTTCAATATATTACAAATATATACAAGTGAGTTACGACAGTAATTGAGCCTGAATGTTATAGTTATAAGTAGTGATGGTCATAAAGTGGGTTACCACCTGACCAAATCTGATTTAAGACTTTTGCAACAGTCCCTAAGCAAATGTCATAGTTGCTAAGCAAACCCATTATTCTTTATGGGGTGGATTTTGCTGGAAATAAACATTGGTTTCTGACAAAAATGGCTCAAATTGCAGTTATGTGACCAGAGATGGTGCAAACAACTGTAAATGTGGGCTGGTTTCCAAGCGCTCAAAATATGTCACATGACTGTGGGAGGGGACATGACAACTTTGGAAATGAATGATAATTAGCTTTTTGTGGGGTGTGTCTATCATAACTTGGAACATGATAAGCATGATATATTTCTTATAATAGTGAATGCTTTTATTGATTTGTGTACTTACATTCCAGTCTATTGCGGTGAAAAATGGATGCCTCTTAATTTCCTCAACTCCATCAGGACCTGCTCCTATATGAGGTTATTAACAAAAACAATACCAAAAACCCCTTAGATGATTATTTGATTTATTGTTGAAATCTTAATTAGATAACTTTAATATTCTACCTAATCTATTTGCAGGATTCCTTTTGAAAAGCATTCGAAGAAGGCTCTGAGCTTCTGGACTTAAAAACTGGGGCATTCCAAGTTTGGCTCTGTAAAAGAAAACAAATTAATAGTTTATAAACATAAATAATATTAATCTACGTTCATTGGTTTTAGTTTAATTACCGTAGGATACTGTAGTTAAACTACAGGTTAAATAATTGGAATTAATAGCCACTGTTTCTACCACTGAGACAAATGATTTTTCATTATTCTGGTGCCTGTCATCATATGAGCTTCAGGTCAGGTGGGGATGGTTCAAACAATTTCCATGCAGACTGAGACAGGAAAAAGAGAGGCTAAAGAGTGAAAAGTAAAACAGAATGAAGAAATTTCTGCTCTTTTGATATTGGATGCTGTCTCTTACCTGGAAATAAACTGTTAAAAGCCTCATAGTATGTTATAAAATGGTAGAATTAATCATTCTTTTAAACATGACTAAGCAACATCATACAGAGCACAAAAAGGGAGTAAGAAATAGTAAGCTGAAGAAATTATAGGCATGAGATTAGAAAATGAGAAATACAACTACATCAAGTTTGCAGTACATCACTTGCTACTTCGTGCTTTTCTATGCTTGTTTCTACTACATTCATAAACAATTTCATTCATTTATTCGATTTGTCAATCGCTTACAAGATAATAGCTATAAGTATCAACATAGTTCTGAATGCATGAAACGGATACATATAAGAAAAATAAAAACAATAGGACAGGGACGGTAGGCACTTTGGTGCGCTTATGCACGCCCCCTACAGACCTCTTAGAAAAGGGGTGAGGTCAATAGTAGACAGTCTAAGGTTAAAGTTTTTGGGGTTTGGGGAAGAAACCACAGAGTCAGGTAGAGTATTCCAGACATTGACCACTCTGTTGCTAAAGTCATATTTCCTGCAATCAAGTTTGGTGCGGTTAACCTTGAGGTTGTATCTATTGTGTGCTCTTGTATTGTTATGGTTGAAACTGAAGCATTCATTGACAGGTAGGACATTGCAATATATAATTTTATATACTATATTGACATCGGACCGAAGGCGGTGTAGTTCTAGGTTTTCTAGAGCTAGAATTTCCAGTCTGGTGGCATAAGTTATTCTGCAACGATTAGAGGAGTGGAGAACTTTTCTTGTGAAATATTTCTGGTCTTTCTCAACTGTATTAATATCAGATACCGGGTTCCAGACTGATGAGCTGTATTCAAGTATAGGTCTAGCAAATGTTTTGTATGCTCTAGTTGATAGTGTGATATTACCAGAGAAAAAGCTACGTAGGATTAAGTTAACACTTTTTTTAAAAAAAATTATTGGTTTTTAAAACAAAATAAGCAAAACATAAAAACATCAGGCCATCTTCCATATACAGTGTGCCGGTTGGTTTACAAATTATTTTGTGCTCCCATTTCGTAGTCTTCAATTACAATTACATTGTAATTGATCTCATATTGATCTCGTATTTTCAATCAAATATTAAATACATTGGTATTATTAATCAATCATTTGACTATACTTTTATTCATTCATGCTTTAGGAAATAATCATATTTTACTTAATTTGTTATGTGACAATTCATATTATCATCCCAAATCTATCCTAAAATCATTTTGTAGATATAATAAGAAAAGAATACATCTTTGTATATTTAGTATTTTCTAAAAGTCTACATATTTCATTTCTATATTTTATTGTCTAACCATTGATAGAATAGATCCCAAACTTTATAAAATTGTTTATCATCCTGTTCTCTAATTTCAAATGTCAATCTGCTCATTTCAGCACATTCCAATATTTTCTTAATAATTTCCTCCTGTGATGGTATTTTCTCATTTTTCCAGTTTTTAGC
>JANHFN010004943.1:94645-105133 GCA_032468175.1 Toxicocalamus goodenoughensis
TTCATAGAAAAAGATGTTTTATATTTGTGTTTTGTTTGTCTTTTAAAAAATTAATAAAATTTATTACAAAAAAAAAATTGACAGACCACCAAAGGAGAGAATTAGAAAAGGAAATAGAACTGCAAATTACGAACAAGATTAAATATTTAGGTATTTGGCTGACATCAAGATGCTCATCATTAAAAGAGGATAATTATGACAATGAGTCAAATGAAAAAAAGATTTAGAAATATGGAGTAAATTACAGTTATTCCTAGTAGGAAAGATTGCAGCAATAAAAATGAACCTTTTACCAAGGTGGTATATTTATTTCAGATAGTCCCTATAAAATTAAATAAGAATTTTTTGAGGAATTGAATAGAGTAGTGACTAAATTTATATGGGAAGGGTAAAAAACCTGCATAACGTTTAAAATTATTGCAAGAGAATAATATAAAGGTGGCTTTGGACTCCTGAATTGGGAATTGTACCAACATGCAGCAGCGCTAATTTGGATCAAAGAATGGATCGCCCTGAGTAACAAGAGGCTATTAACTCTTGAAGGACATGATCTACAAATTGGTTGGCATGCTGCTATGTGGGAGAAGAGAAATAAGATAAATTCACACTTCGTAAATCACCAAATCACAGAGGTACTATTGGAGATCTAGAACAGAATCAGGAAAAAAACATTATATTAAAATATCAGGTTGGCTTTCCACCATGGAAGCCAGGATATACTCAAATAATTTAGATATAAATAAAATGATTACATATAATCAATTACTAGATGATCAAGGGATACTGAAAAAAATCAAAAATTGAAAGAGGAAGAGATAGGGATAGATTGGTGGACCTACCTACAATTGCAAACAAAATACAAAAAAGATGTAGAAGAATTCAGTATAGATAAAATGCCACAATAATTAGACAAAATATTATTAGGATCAGAGGAAAAAATTATAACCAAAATGTATAATTATCTTTTAAAATTCGATAGAGAAGAGGAGGTAGTAAAACCAACCATGATAACCTGGATGAAAAATTTTGGATACAGCATACAATTAGAAGATTGGGAAAGATTATGGACCAAAAATTATAAATTAACATTGGCAGCCTCAAAAAAGGAAAATTTGTATAAACTGTTTTATCGTTCGCAATTTATCCAAGCTTAAAACCAGAGTGTTGGAAATATAAAAAGAAACCCGGTACATTCTTTCACATGTGGTGGGCCTGCCCAAAAGCAAAAGAATTCTGGAATAAGATACAGATCTGGTTACAGGAAATAACAAATCTAAAGATAGTACCCAAACCTGAAATGTTTTTACTAGGGATAACCAAAGGGAAATATACAGAAGAGAATGAATATTTAATAATATACATTTTAACAGCGGCTTGGATACTATATGCTCAAAATTAGAAATTAGATAGTACACCCATAGATGACATGATTATAAAAAAAATAATGGATTGCGCAGAAATGAACAAATTCACAATGGAATTGCGGGAGAGGGAAGAAAAAGAATACGATATGGCCTGGGAAAAATGATATGTCTGGTGAGACAATAGAAAGAAAATATAATGCAAAAAGCAGAAGCTTTAAAGTGTAATTGTAAATAGTGTATGTATATGTATATATAGGAGAATAGTATAACTGATGTCATAAACAACTGCAAACAATGTATATAGAATTTGTTTTTTAAAGGTGAAAATTTAATAAAATAAAAAAAATAAAAAATAAATTTTTTATTTGTACATATATAAAATTACTATACATTTTTTCCAAACAGCACTGAAGATAGACATAGTTATTTAAGTTTTTGCATTCAATTCTCTGCAGGAATCCAAATTAATAGCTTCTCCAACAATTGTTTTCACTATTGAAGGGGTTCTAATTGATTCTAAGCTTTAAATAGAATCTACATTCATATAACTTAAAATTATTTTGTGTTCTCCACTCTGAGATGCTAAGCAAATAAGGAAATAAAAATTCATTTATGCTCAATGATCACATAACATATTATATAAAATAAAGACTTAAAATTTATTTTAGTACATCTTTCATAAACAGCAATACACAATACAATTAACCCAAACCTAAACCATACAGTAGCAGTTGCACAAAATTTTGCAACAAACCCTGATGTCGTCACTAGGTTGTCCATTAAAGGAAGAATCACAAAGCCTTCATCCTTACAACATAATGAACATAAAAAGGCAATTAAGAATATGATCAATTGATTAGACTTTTTCTAGTGAATAGGTATACCAAGTTTCCTACAAAGTAGATTGATTGCATTTTCTCTCTAATAATGCTGATGGCAATATGACGTTTCTAGCTGGTGTGAAACTCTACTCTACTTTGTGTATAGAATGCTAATGTGAAAGGAACCACCAAGAGGAATTTATTTGCAGAACAATTCAATTCTGGGCTGGAATGTAGGCCTTCCTGCAGACCTAAGTTAATGATCTATTGTTTGACTTTCAAATGCGCTTTCTCAGTTTGTTGCATTGAAAAATTGAATACAGAAGTCATATTAAATCCAAATTCCCTTTAACCAAGGAAATGTAAAATTCTCAGATCTTAGAGGCAATGTTTTAATTTATATGGCAAACTTGATAGTTGGATACAGTTAAGAGTCCAATGATTTTTATGATCAATTAAAAAAAAACCTCTTGTACAATATTTACAGATTATATATTATTCATCAAATAGCTCAGCATAACTGCTCTGCATATATGATTAACTACATGATTATTACTATTATAACCACTCCTAGTTTCTTCAATCTTTTCTTGCAAAGCTGAATGTCCTGATTGCTGTTCACTATAACTGATACAATTCTTTGAAACTTTTTTTTCTAAAATAAAATGTGCCCAGGATGGGATAAACGAGATCTAACTAGTACAGAATGTAACAATATTATTACATCACACAAATTTGGAAAGATGCAATTTCAAATTGTATTTCTGTTTTTAGCAACTAAATCACAATAAAACTCATAATCAACTACTAGAAGACCAATATTTTTTTCAGGCATTTAGTCCACCCTATATCTAAGTAACAGTTTTATTTCCGTCAGTGAAGAAGGCTGCATTTGTATGTATTACATTCTATTTTTCCCACTCTACTTCAACCTTATAATTTCAAATGTTTCTGATTTCTTGAGTATTTGTTATCCTGACCAACTTTGTGTCATTGGCAAATTTGTTAAGCATTTCCCTACCAAGCCATTAATAAAAATATTGAAGAGCACTTGGATAAAATTATGTAATATATCACTGATAGCTCTCATTTTGATGAGATATATTTTGAGTTTAGTTCTCAAACCAATTGTGAGTCCATATAATAGTCACATAATTCAGATAAGAGTTAACTACATTGCTAAACAAAATATAGTGGAATATTTGATCAAATACATTCAATTCAATTTCAGTTTATTACAGTCATAGATCAGAGACCAGAACAAATAAAAACACCCAGTAAATGTACAATTAAATTTTTTTGTATAAAATAATAGATAACTAAAATCTATTATAAACCCAGGCTGCCAATTATACATGGTCTAACTCAGTGACGGGATTCAAAAATGTTTACTACCGGTTCTGTGGGCATGGCTTGGTGGGCATAGCAGGGGAATGATACTGTAAAATCTTCAGTCAGAGGTGGTATTTGCCGTTCTCCAAACTACTTAAAATTTCCACTTCTGGTTCTCCAGAACTGGTCAGAACCTGCTGAATACCACCTCTGGTCTAATTATACTAAAATTACAATCCACAAACTGTGTGGCCCATTGTCAGTTTAATACTAAAAGGGAAAGGAATAAGCAGTGCAAAGGGATTGCCACATTTGTTGTCTAAAATAGCTATGCTGCATTAGACATGTGTTTCTGACGAATCCCCAGTGCTGCTGTGCAGAATCTAGCCACTTAAGCTATACTTATGGACTGTTTACCCTTAAGCAGCCACTGGAGATAAGCAGTGTTGGAACAGCCAGGATACCTAGCAAGTATTGGAAGAATATGTTTTTTCCAAATCTCTCTGTAAAAGGAACATCTTGTCAGGGTTCCATTCCAAGCAACACTCCAAGGTAATTCTGTTCCTCAAAGAATAGCTTTATTGGAAATACCATATTCACTTATCTGGTGAAATCCCACTCTGAAAAGTCCCGTGGGTTTTCATCTAATTAAAAGTAAAAGTTTTTCCCTCAACCCCAATCAGTCACATGGTCCAATCAAGGTGCTGTTTGATGGGTCGATGACATCACTCCTCCTTCCTCCGACCAGGTGTGGAAACATCCTTGGTTCCCAAGAGAAAGTATTTTATTTTGACTACACATACCCAGGTATCTTTAATCCCCCCATCCCATCCCTCAGCTCCAGTGTGGCAGCACTGAACCTCCAAGATGGCTTCAGCCAGGCCAGCTTCAGGATTGACACATCAAAGGAGTATGTGACCAATGGCCTCCACCTCTCCTGAGCCACAGGAACAGAGTCTTTCAGTCAATGGTGTCTTTTTATACTTGCCATACAGGACTGCTGATGGAAGTGCATGGCACCACGTGAGCAAAAATGCTTTCCAGTGGTTTGCTGACTCCATTAGATAACAGCATATCTAATGGCATCTGGAGCCAGAAATAGCAGAACTTTTCCTAAGTCTGTTTGCCTTCAAACTATTGGCACTGCTTATTCCTTTCCCTTTTAGTATTAAATTGACAACAGGCCACACAGTTTATGGATTGTAATTTTAGTATAGTTAGACCATATATAACTGACAAACTGGATTTTATCACAGATTTTAGTTATCTATTATTTTATACTAGAATTTTTAATTGTATATTTACTGAGTGATCAAATACATTGCTGAAGTTAAATTAGATTATGTTCATAAATTTTCCAAATATGAGTTTATATTTAATATAAATCCGCTGATGCTCAAAAGCAAATAAAATCCTATTAGATATAAAGAACATATACAGATATCTCAACTTACAACAGTTTGTTTAGTGAGTTACAAAGGCATTGAAAAAAGTGACTTATGAGCATTATGCGCACATGACCAAAATTCGGCTGCTTAGCAACTGACTCATATTTATGACAGTTGCAATGTCCTGGAGTCATGTAATCAGCTTGTAAACATTTGACAACCAAAGTCAATGGGAAAGCCAGATTCACTTAACAATCATGTTACCAACTGCAACTGCAATGATTCGCTAAACAACTGTGACAAGAAAAGTCATAAAATAGGGCAAAACTCACTTAACAAATATCTCACTTAGCAACCTAAATTTTGGGCTCAGTTGTGGTCGCAAGGCAAGGATTACTTGTAATAGGTAAGTGCACTTCAGATACTATGTTTTCCCGAAAATAAGAACCACCCTCCAAATAAGTCCTAGCCTGATTTTTTGGGGTAGGCCCAATACAAGGCCTACCCCAAAAATAAGCCTGGGGGCATGGCCAGCACTAGAGTTAGCAAGTGCGCGTGGGTGGGGTGTCCGGCAGCAGCCGCAGCCTGGCAGCCCTTTGGCACAGCACTGAGAAGTCTGGGCACGGAGGCAGAGGCAGGGAGAGATAGGTGATCCGGATGTGCTATGCAGTTGCCCGGATCATGGGAGGCACCAGCAGCAGGATGCAGAGGCATGGGGAGGAAGAAGGCAAGCAATCCTGATGCTCTGCATGGGCACATGTCCCGATGCAGCCGCAGGCAAGCCAAGAAACAGTGGGACAGAGTGGACAGTGTGTTGGGATTGCCTGGCTTCCCTGTGCCTCAGCCTCCGCTGTGCACCTTTTGCCCAGAGGGAGACGTAGCTTGGTCTGTTTGCAAATTCTGTCTTTTCTCTGTCGTGAAAAGTGTTTGGTTGCCTATGGGGTGCCCATAGGCGCCCAAATGCTTTTCATCCAGAGGGAGATTAAGCTTGTCTGCTTGCAAATGGAATGCTTTGAAATGGAGCAATTAGCAGATTCCAGTCTGTCATTTCTCTGTCCAAGAGAAAAGTGTGTCTGCCTTGGGAAACCCTGTAAGCTATTGCCACAGGCAAGCGGATGGTAGGAGGGAGCGGCCAGCTGACCACAAAATAAGACATCCCTTGAAAATAAGACCTAATGGATCTTTTGGTCCCTCCCAAAATATAAGACGCAGTCTTATTTTCGGGGAAACACAGGTACTTCAATCCTATTTACCATAATGAAGAAATCAAACTGAATTTACAATTTTCTTTCTAACTTGCCTTCCCTTACAATTTTATCCATATTTAAGAACAGAAGATTGTTTTTATCGGTGAAGTGCCAAGCAAAACACCTTTTAACTATGAAGTCAAGCTAGTCTTGATTACCTCTTTCATATAAAAGACTGCACATATATTTTTGAAACTAACACAAAGAGAGACATCATACCTGTTCTTAAATAGTTACTATTTTAGTTGGCTTTAATTCTATCAACTTCTATTACAATTAAATACAAATGAAATGGCACACAAAGTTTTCATGTTCAGAGAATGGCTGATATAATTTGTAAGCTGACTAGAAATGACTTGCTGAGGAAAAGACATTATACTAACCAAAAATGGGGTACAACTCAACAAGGAATTGATAAGTTTATATTGATATGTTGTACACTAGAGAAGTGGGAGTTTAGTGGGTCTTATAATAATACCCACTACACTCCCACTTCTCTAGATTATACTATCAATACTCTTGATTTCAGCCCAAAACATGATAATAGAAGATAACTCTAGGTTATATGAGTTAAAGTTGAAATTTCTTAATTGCATCTCCAAGAGCAAGATGACCATAGTCAATCCTTACTAAATATTCCCTGATGCATCCAATATATCAATGATTTTAGAATAGAATAGAATAGAATAGAATAGAATATCATATTGGCCAAGTGTGACACACAAGGAATTTGTCTCTGGTGCATAAGCTCTTATACAAGCAAAAAGTGATAAATCATGATCATATTCATGAAGTGTAATCATCATAAATCATAAGATACAAACTTGGTGATATTTTAGTTATTTTAATCCCAGTACTATTTTGAATATGTTGAAGTTTGACACGTTAATTTCATCTACTATTAAGTCCATTAAAGCAGAATATACATTAAAATACATTTAGATTAAACCTTTTAACAGTAAACAGTAGAAGAGTATTATTTTGTGCTTTATCATATTGACAAGACTTTCAATCCGTGCCCTATTATCGTCACACTTGCTATAAAAATGTGGAACAATTATAGAAAGCTTTACTATCAGGCCTAGTATATCAGTGTATTAGTCTTATTAAGAATTGATCTAATGAATTTTACTAAAATTCTGCACAATGTTACTAAACAGTTGATATAAAAACCTTTATTTTTAAATCTTAGAAATCCCTCTCCGTTATGAATTGAAACAATCCAAATAAGGTATAAATCTACTGATATATTCTATATTCTACTTACTGTTTGTGGATTTAGTTCTTCTTCTCCCATAGGCTCATCCATAATTTGTTGACCATTCTACAAAAATCATAATTTAAAGAAGAGTTATGGAAGGAACTTTATTAGAGCAACTAAAGTGCAGATAGTCCTCATTTAGGAACTGTAATTGATTCTAGTGACTTGGTTGTTAAGCAGTCACTAAATGAAAATCACATTATGACAAGTGTTTTCAATTTTACTTCAGCTTTCCTTTGCACTGTCAGAAAGATACTATCCCAAATGGTTGGGTGAGCCTAAACAAAGGGAAAGGTTTCCAGAACTTAATTCATGAGAAAGGGCAACTCTTATGGTCATTTACCCTAACCTCCTCACCCTTTGGAATGCTTACTGGGGTAATTAGCAAGAAGATAATTGATGCTTCTATTTACATTCATTGCAGAGGAAGGGATTACGAGAGTAAGCAGGCACACAATGGGGTGTACACTTCGGATGTACTTCAAAAGGAAGTATACCAGCTAGCCATTAAGGAGGGAAACAAAAACCTTTAATGTTAAATTCATTAGTGTCTTATTAGTATCAGACAGGAGCACAGACACATAAAAGATTCTAATCAACTAATTAAGGTCACTGAGGGGAACTTGTTAACTTATGGTTAGCACTTTTTAGGAACACACTTCCATTGTGGAGAAACAGACAACTTGCTTAGGGAATCTCTCCACTCTGGGGGGGGTGTGTGTGTGAAAAAATGGGTCAGGCACAAGGCAACATGTACTAACATACTGTAATAGGAAACACACGATTGAAAAAGAGTTGCTGAGGAGGACAAAAATGTAGGCATTGGTCACAAAGTTACTTTTACATTACTGCTATAACTGAACAGGCATTGTCCAAAGCAGTCAATAAACAAGGACTATCCATATAAATAATTATATTATTTCCCAAGGTTTAAGCAAAACTAATTGGGAAACAAATTAAAACCTGGTTAGATGCTCTCAATAATTACCATTATCCCCCAAAATAAGAAAGTGAACCCTGTAAGCATGTAATCTAAAACTTCTCTTCAGGTTTATTATTTGATTTATTAAACCAGATAATCTAAATTTAGCCAAGCAATTTTGGATAAACTATTTTGAATAACTGGCAAACTGCTTCTTGAAACATATGAACTGTGAGAAAAATGTCAAAACAGATCATCAGTTCTGCCGGTATCTTCCTTACAGCTGAAGCAGGATATGCTGACTTTCCTTTTAAAAAAAGAATAATAAAAAAAACCCTAGCCCTCAATGCAAACTTCTTCCTTGTGAAGACTAGGAGGAAGTTAAGCATTTCAGCAAAATGAGAGGAAATGGAGGGAAGGATAATGTGAAGTAACCAGACACCAGTAACCAGGGAACAAAAGCAGCAGGAATCCTTCAACTGTGTATTACCAGGGCTGACAATCTGGCAGCTCCACCCCACTATTATTACCTTCAAGAGAAGAAAACGAAATAGATTGTTCTGCATTAGCAAATTCATATATAACAACCACTGAAAAGTTCACAGGAAAAGGTACTTTTCTGTACTCTTAAAGGTGGGTGTAATATTTCTCTCCATAAACCACAAAGAAGAGATGCTTTAAGCACTGTCTCTACAAAAGAGACACAATACAAATACCTATTTCAAAAGGCCCCTTAATCATGAAAGAGAAGACACTGTTGTGAAAAACAGGAAAATATCAAATAATCAAAAAGTATCTTGTTTAAATGAACATGTGAATGTCTGTGTGAAGGGAAATGGAAACAAAAGGCATACAATTCAAATCCTACTTTGTAATACAAAAGTGTAAAGTTTTTTGGTTCCCCTCCCCCCCCCCAATATTCCATTATTTAGAAGGAACAGCATTCTGCAAACATACAAAAAGTTATTTGGAAAATCCTCCCTTTACTGGTTTGCAAAAGAAATTAATGTAAAAGGATAATAGAGTAAACACTTTCAAAAGCGTGTTCATTTGCTGCAGGGAAGAAAAGTAAAGATGTGTATGATAAAGTTTTATACCAAAAGTCTGCTGTATGTGTACAGTACTCTAGGGTTATAGGAAGGGGGACTATAAGCGAACAGGTAAGAATTCAACAACTAATTCAGTCAGTGAAATGGAGGAGGTAAAGGTAGACAAAGACCGTCACAACGAGACTGAAAAATCGATTTGAGGTAAGTGATATGAGACAATCTTGAGGTCAAACAGCTTTGCTGGATAAATGGCTTCCATTATCCTCCACCGCCCTAGTTGGGAGTAATAAGATTTGCAGCCCAACGCCCTTCGAGGGCACAGGATTAAGGCAGCCCAAGTCCAAGAGGCAAGGCAAGCAGGAAGCGTTTTACTTCCCGGCTTCCGCCCAGCGCCTCTAAAAGGAATAAAAAGAGGAAATGGAGCGCGTCTTCTCAATGAAAGACAGACGAAGAGGCGGCAACGGGGCAGCGCCGCTCCTTTGCTGAGGTGACCGACTTTTCCTTCCTCCTGGGTCGTGCAGGCGGGATTTCACGCGGTTGCCCAGCCGAGCCCGCAAATCCGGGGAATGCCCCACGCGCGCTTACCTCGACGCTGCTGCCGCTCTCGGCCGTACTCTCCACAGCCATTTTCTGCCAGGGGTCTACCAACTGTGCCAACGGCATCTTCTTTCGCTTCACGCTCCCGCCGTTGTCTCCTGCCGCCCCTCAGGAACACCACTGAGACATAGGATCCCTCTCGGTTCTTTTCCTCCCTGGCAAGGGGAGGAGACTGCCGGAGACGCCGTTCCTGCCCTTCCGGATGAGGCAAAGGGTACCCACGCCGGCGTAGGAGCGGACGTTCGACTGGAAGCTTTCGCCACTCGGTAAATCTAACCCCAGCGCCTGACTTGTCCCGCGGCTGAGGTTATTACTCACTTCACTTCCGCTCCCAACATGGCTGCGTCCGAGCGTACCTGCCTATCAAAAGGAGCTTGTCTGCGTCATTCCCGAGGACGGGACTGACTCAGCCAATCAGGGTCGATGTCAGGTAGTAAAGAAACCGACTCAGAGCTGCGGGATCTTTTCAGGCGGGGCGGGGGGGGCGGGGGCGGTGAGGGTAGGTTT
>JANHFN010004944.1:3111-20464 GCA_032468175.1 Toxicocalamus goodenoughensis
CCTCCAGGGATGAAGCTCCCACAACTTCCAAAGGCAACTTCTGTTCCAGGGGTTGATTGTTCTCACTGTCAGAAAATTTCTAGGTTGAATCTCTCTCCTTGTTCAGTTTCCATTGTTCCTTGTCTGGCCCTCTGGTGCTTTGGAAAACAACTTGACCCCCCTCCTCCTCTCTGGGGCAGCCCCTCAAATATTGGAATACTGCTATCCTGTCTCCCCTGGTCCTTTTCTTCCCTAGAGTAGCCAAACCCAAATCCTACAACCGTTCTTCCTCTGTTTTAGCCTCCAGGCCTTTAATCCTCTTAGTTGCTCTCTTCTGCACTTTTCCCAAAGTCTCAACATCTTTTTTGTAACTTGCTGAACAAAACTGGCTGCCGTATTCCAGGTGTGGCTTTGCTAAGGTTTTTGTTTTTTTATTATAAAGCAGTACTAATACTTCACCTAATGTTGATTCTATGCCTTCTGTTTATAGAACCAAGGATTGAATTTGCTTTTTTGGCTGCCGCTGCACACAACTCGCTCCTGTTTAAGTGATTGTCCACTAAGAGTCCAAGGCCCCTTTCACAGGGGCCGTTTTGGAGCCAGGTTTGAGCCTAATCTGTACTTGTTGTACCTTTGTTTTGTCTTGCCCAGGTGCAACACGTACTGTTGTAAGTGAAGGATTACCTGTACTGCTGTGGAACGAGTTGAGTTTTGGCTCTGCTCCTAAGAGTCATTTCACTAGGCAGGTTCTTTGCTTGGGGGTGACATCAGGTGATGCTTTCTGAATAATAACGATAAAACTACAATAATATTGGCACTGACCTACGATCAGTCAATTGCAAAAGGCAGCCTTGCTTGCAACAGCTTACATCCTGCAGTGACTTGCCCTCGGAAGTTGTGGGAGCACCATCACTTGAGACTTTCAAGAAGAGATTGGACTCCGGTCTGTCAGAAATAAGTGTAGGGTCTCCTGCTTGGGCAGAGGGTTGGGCTAGATGACCTACAAGGTCCCTTCCAACTCTGATTTATCTGTGACACCTTGAACAATCTCTGACAACAACATCTGCCTGTCCTAAGTCCTTGATAGGTGGATAAAAATGTTAAATGCTATCAACTGAATTGCATCCCAACCTTGCAGGATCTGATTGGTTAGTTAGGCAGTGCATGAGTGGACCCTCAAGTCCAACCAGCACTTCGTATCAGATCTGGAAGGGGAAACCAGCTGTCATGCCCCTGTCGGAATCTGATTCGGAGGGGGAAGCCGAGCAGCTGATAGGGAGTGGGAGAGCGGGTCCATTGGCTGTGGAAGAAACTGGGGAAGGGCAAAGTCCGGCTGGGCAGAGCAGGGAAGAGGTAGAACAAGGGAGAGGGAATTCAGAGGAAGATCCAGGCCCACCCCCTCTTCATCCTAAGCCACACAGGGGGGAACGGAGAAGGGAGCAACGTGGGGTGCGTGGCTTACGGGGGAGGACAGGGCCCTGATTCCCTTCATTAGCTGCAGCTGGGAACACAGTGTTTAAAAAGGGAATCTGCACACAGCAAAGTTGTGGGGAGCAAATCATGAATTTATCTGGCCTCGTCGAGGCTTATCTGGGTTCCTGGCATCTTCCCAGCTGTGTGAATGTTGCCGTGCTTTCAAGTCTGAAATTCCTTCTCCTGCCCTGTCAAGTTAATTACTGCAGTTTGGTTTGTGTGGATTTTAAGTTACAGTTTGTATGTACTTCGTTTTCAGACTGAATTTCCTCTACTTAAAGGCTGTTCCTGGGAGAGTTTTTCTCTAGCCAAAGATAACCTGGACATTGGGGGCAAAGTTGGAGATAATAAAGGGGCTTTTCTTGCTTATGGGACTGTGTTGCCTTTGTGCCACGCCCCTTTGGGTCATCACAACGGAGTTCCAAGGACTCAAAGAAATTTCATACATGAAAGTTTAGGGAATATACTGAAGCCTTTTTTTTTTACAACTGGATTTTATTTCTGCAGAGGGTACCTCGATTCCAGCTTACCTGACCCGATGCCCCAGTAATGGGATTTGTAGTCGGCTGCCTCCAGAATGTATGACCTGCAAAACAAACTATTCCTGTCTCTACGGCCGATCAGTTTTGTTTGAATGTGAAGCCAAACCCCAAGTCCATTGCGTTGTAAGTAAAAATGCTTTCTTTATAAATAGACATGACATGAAAATCCATGGCGATTACTTCAGATAAGTAATTATCTTAGCCGATTCAAGGAAAATGGAACAATTAACAATTACTTTATCATTCTGATTTGAAGCAGTGTTTCCTTGTTAGAGACGGGATCAGTTTACTTGAACAATTGCAGAATTCTCAGCTAGCAAAAACCTAATTATTTAAATGATTTTGTTAAATAGCCTCGATTTCCATTAGGGCTGAATTGTGTTCGTTGATCAGCTAAAGAGATGAAACACCAAGTGAGCCAAAACATACACTTGCTTTTAATCTATATTTTTCAACCTTGGCAACTTTAAAGTTGTGTGGACTTCCAATTTCCAGAATTCCCCAGCCAGCCATGCTGTCTGTGGAATTCTGGGAGTTGAAGTCTAAACTTGATGAAATGGAGAAGCACTGATCTTAACATATTACACTCAGGAGAAAGGTGACCTTCACTGCTTCCTTTGCAGGATCAAAATAACACCCAGAAGGCTTTCTTGATTAACATGACTTGCCAATTTTGCTGGCAGCTGCCACCCTCAAACTACCTTTGCTCCAATCCTACCAACTGCAAGACAGTCTCGTGCCCTCAACAACGCTACAGGGCCAATTGCACTGTGAGAGACCACATCCATTGCCTAGGTAAGCCAGGCACCTCACAACAGTTTGAGTAACCCAAAATCCTCTTCCTGGAAATCTGTCTTGCAACTCTTTTGTAGTCTGAAATAATGAACTTGGTGGGTTTTTTTTGAAAGACTGCAGCTGGTGTTTACTTTTCTCGGTGCCCCAAATACCGGGGCGTACAGTATCGCTGCTCTTGTGATGACAGCTTTGCAGTGGTAACAATGATAAAGCTGTGCCTTGTTTTTCTTGTCCGCATCTATCTTTGCAATCACACTTTTTACATTTTTTTTTTTTAAGGAAATCGTACTTTTCCCAAGATGCTCTATTGCAACTGGACTGGAGGCTACAAATGGTCAACAGCCTTGGCTTTAAGGTAGGATAAGAAACCCAACCTCTGAGTCCTGTGGATAATATATAAATAGTGCTTTTTTTAAAAAAAAACTTTAAAATTCAAGTTGCTGAAATGAGATTGTAATCTACATGTTAAATAAGCGCAATTTCTCACAATTTTTAACCCACCAAACTGGCAGGATTAGTTCTCTTTCAGTGTATTGTGTTATAGAATACAGTTATGTTAATTGCGCAGTCCTCATTTTTTGCAATACGGTTTATTCTCTTTGCTGGAAAAATCCAATAACCCTGGGCAGTTTCTAACGCTTTCTCGTGTCGTCTTTCAGCATCACACTCGGCGGCTTCGGTGCAGACCGATTCTACCTGGGACAGTGGCGGGAGGGGCTGGGCAAGCTCTTCAGTTTTGGAGGCCTGGGAATCTGGACGCTGATAGATGTGTTGCTGATTGGAGTTGGGTATGTGGGTCCCACAGACGGTTCGCTCTACATCTAAGCAGCGAGACAAACCACCAGGTGCATCACCCTGAGAAATTCACAGATCGGACTGGAATGATCTACCTGGAATCGCTTGCACGCCCCTTTTTAATGTACAGTATCTGTACTCGGGCCTGCCTTTATTTTAAGGTAAAATAAATGACTTGTGGAATGCTTGGCTGATGTAGATTTCTTTCTGTTTTGGAGATCACCTTTTTTTTAAAATGAAAAAACAAAAACAAAAGCTTACAGTGCTATTTCCTTGGTGCATTTAACAAATTCAGGTTAGCACAAAAGTATTGGTGTTATTTCATAATCATGCCTACAGGTGTTAAGGATGGAGTTGGCTATTTAAAATTATTTTATTATTACAAAGCATAGCAGCAGCATAGAATGACAGAATGCCAAAATAGAGCCCATGATAGAGGCTTTGCTGATTTCCTGGCTGTGAGAAATGAAGCAAATAATATATGTTATCTGGACATACATTTATATATATTTTTATCTCGTGTGGGTTTTTTAATCGAAATATGATGTGACTGTGTAGTACGATAAAGTTGTAACTTCCAAAAGAAAGAGGCTGGTTGAGACAGTATGAAGATGAACATTTTAGTTTATTTGGCCAGAGATGCAAAGCGCTCTGCCTAATGCCATCCCTCAATTTAAAAGCTTTGGAGAGCCTTCTGCGGCTTTCTAAGAAACTCTCCAGTGAGATAGCCAATCCAGGGAGACACAAATCCATCCCCCCCCCAAGAAAGCAAAGTGTAAGTAAGATATGATCAGGAACGTATTTGCAAGTTCTCCAATGTACATGTGGTACAGCAGCAAGACAGCAAAATTGATAAACTCATTTTGACAGGACACTTTCATCACAGAAAACACCCCTCCCAAAATAATAAGGTATGAACATGGAAGTTTGCCTATTTTGCAACAACTTCACAAGTGCTCCTTCTAGCGACAATTTGAACTTGAGGGAAAGATGACAGCCTTCCCTGTCTCTGGATTGATGGTGCCTTCAAGTCAGTGTTGACTCCTGGCAAATGCCAGGACAAGACCCAGCAACTTTCTTGGCAAGGTTTTCAGAAAGGGTTTGTCCTTGCTGCCTTCCTAGGGCTGAGGGAAAGGGGCTGGCTCTAAGTCACCCTCCTAGCTCCATGTCTAAGGCAGGATTAGAACTTGCAGTCTCCTGGATTCTAGCCTGATGCTTACTCACTCCGCCTTTCAATTTAAGACCGTATAACTACTTGTCATATATCCTCAGAAAAACTGATTTTATATTGGCTATAAAAGGTGGCGGCTCAGAGGCTGTACATTTCTATTCATGGGAAGAGAAGCTATTCTGCTCCCTGACAATCAATAGCAGCAACCCACACTTATAAATAAATATCCACAAAAGGAATCTCTTAACGCTATATGACAAGGGTCTCCGAATTTAGCCACTTTTAAGACTTGTGGACTTCGACTCCCAGAATTCCCCAGCCAGCCACGCTGGGAGTTGAATTAAAAGGTTTGGAGACCCCTTGCTCTATGAGACCCAAGCCATTTTCTTCGGAACTCTTTTCCTTTAAAAAAAGAACATGCATGCAAACAGCCAAAATAATTTAAAAGTGGTTTCAATTTTGCACTGTGTTTCAAGAGAACTGGCAGGTCTGGAAATGTTGCAACCCCGGGTAACGGCAAGTAATCCAAGGTTGCAAATCCACCCAGGTTCCCAGAAAGTTAAGGCTCGCCCCAACTGAATGAGATTTAGCTCCAAGGAAACCACAACCACTCAGGACGTGGCCAAGTTTCCTTTGGTCTTTGTTAGAATTCTTCTTCTGCGTGTAAAGTACGAGAGGCTTTCAGCTTCCGTAGTTTCTCGAGGGCCAAAGAGACCGAAATTTCTCCGTGAATTTTGTTATCCCGGGTTCGTACATTGATGGCATTGCCTGCTTTTTCCTTCTCTCCAACCACTGCAAGAAAACAAGGTTAGGCCAACTGTGCCTCAAAGGAAGGCTAATTTTTTAGAAACCCGGATAGCACCGAGTTAGCATTTAAAAGAATCTCACTAGTTATTTCACAGAACTGTCCTTTAAGGAAATTTTAAGTCATACACATTTAAATTTAGAGGTCCGATTTAAGTCTTTCACTTAACAACTGGTCCCTTTAAGGGCTGAAATTACAGGCTTCAAGAATGGTGTGACCCAGGTTTTTCACCCCGTTTGGTCACTAGGCAACTGGGCATTATTTAGGGCTATTTGTAGTGGCCTGCAGCCGCAGGACCAAAATTTATGGTATTTTTTGCTGGAAACCAGCCTTTTTTTTTTAAAGGGTTTGCTTAGCAACTATTATTTGCTTTCGTACCACTGCCAAAAAAGTTATAAAATTAGGCTGGTCCTGTGATGATTGCTTAACGACTGACATAACTTAAGTTCATAATTCCCAGCTCAAGCGAAGAACTACCTATATGGTTACAAGAAATATTAATGGCATTTCCTTTTTCTATAACGTGGCAAAGAGGTTCTTAAAGAGTATCTTAACTTACTGCACCTGTGTCTCGTTTGCCAATTTGCACAGTGGCAGATAGGATGGCACTCCAGAGGGTTACGGTCATTGCCCAGAAGATCATTGGTTGCCTTCTCCCCTCTTTGGAAGAGTTTTATAGCTCCCGCTGCCTTAAGAAAGTTCAAAACTTCCTTAAAGATCCATCTCATCCTGGGAACCCTTTTTTTTTTTAACTATCACCATCTGGCAGGCGATACAGGACAATAAAAACAAGGACAAACAGCCTGAAAAACAGCTTCTATCCCAGGGCAGTTGAATTCTACTGTATAGCGTAATATTAATGCAATATCAGGGGTTTTCAATTCAATGTATAGAATGTGAAGGATATGTGTTGTGTTTATTTTCATAGTCGCAATGTAGACTGAAGATGGTATTTAATTTCATTCTACGAGGTGCAGTGACAATAAACTAAACTTACACAGCGGGAGTAATATTTGTTCTCATAACTTCTCCTAACCCTATAAGGTTATTCCCAGCCCCTCCAATGACTTAACAATTCTACCACGCTCGATCAGCAGACCCGGGACATGGGAGAGCCAGATTCATTTTAGAAATACATAGCATAGATACCAAAAATGAAATTATACTGAGCCAGCTGTGCATTTCTTATCTTCTTATTCAATGTGCAGCTCTGATCCAAATCAACATCGGCCATAAGTCCAGCTTCAGAGGCCTCCTTGCAGACCTAAATGTGGAGAAAGACTGTTTTTATAGCCCAGCGGCTTTGCAGAACAAGGGTACAAAATAGAGATTAAAAAAGCAGCAGAACAAGGGAGTTGGAAGGGAAACACCTCTAGTCTAACCCCTGCCCAGGTAGGAAACTCTATACCATTTCATACAAATGGTTGCCCAATCTCTTCCTAAAAACCTCCAGTGTTGGTGTAGCCACAATTGAAATGTTCACAACTACGTTTTGAAGCATCGCGATGGGGCGTTTCCCCCCTTGCAGCCATCTACAAACCCACACATTCCTTCTTCCCTGTTCCACTCTTACCTGCTGGGCATATTCTTCACAGGTAGGGCCAACGGGGACCACCATGACCTGCCGAGGGGAGAGCCAAAAAGGCCTGAAGGAGAAAAGGAACAGGCCGAGATTAACCGTTTTTAAACGCCACCCTGACAACCTACAAAGCGACCTTTTCTCCTTCCAGGGTGATCAGCTGCCCACCATTTCCCACTGCAGTTCTCTGCCAGGATAGCCATCATCCTCTCCACGGAGCCCAGAATTGCTCGGTGGATGATGACGGGCCTTGTCTTGTCGTGGCCGTCTTTGCTGAAAAGCAAGACAAACGAAAGCATTTCAGCTTCGTTTTTGCTGCCCTTTTCATGGGGGTTTAATCACTTTCTGTCATGCAAACAAGGCTGAGGTTCTGCTTATTCCTTGCCACAAAAGAGCTTCTATGAAAGTTGTCATCCAATGTCTATTTAAGCATTGAAGTTTTTGCTGCTCCTCCTATCCTCCTCCTTCCTATCTACCCAATGCGAAATTCCTTCCTCCAGTCTTTCAGCTGGCACGGATGACGTTCCCTAGTTGGGTAATGAAATGTCTGCAAGAAAACCACCAAGTTCAGAGAGCACCAGGGACCCTAGAGTGTCTCCAGGCTCAATTCTCAAATATAAAATGTTTCTCTAATCCTTGTAGCAACACCGTTGAAGGGCATTAAGGAACTACCTAAATAAGTGCAGATCGAGCATCTGAACTGGTTTGATTCCTCCTTCACCTCGTTGCTCCCGTCTTTGCTCCATCACCTTGCCATTCCTTCCTGATTTAGCCTCTCTTTGATCTCAGCCTTTTCTGCAGACCCCTCCAAAATTCCTCCAATTCCTCAGCTCTTCCTTGAGGGCTCCAGCCTTGGGCCGTAGACACTCACCCAACGTAAGTCAAATTAAACCGGACAGGTAGCTGGAAGTCAAGCTGGATTGTAGCACACTGGTGGTACCGGCCAATAGCGTCTTTGATTGTAATATCGATCTGCAAAGAATTAAGATTACAGGTAGCTCCTGACCTGGGAATGGGAATAGGAATAGAAATAAGCATAGGAATGGAATTAGAATGGAATAGGAATGGAGTCGAGTCGAGTAAGAGTTGAATAGAATTTAGAATGGAATTATAGTCATAAGTGGGACTCACACTACACTCCTCACAATTACAACCGTCACAGGATCCCTGTGCTCAAAGTTCAGGCACTTGACCACCGGCTGTATTTACGACGGATGCAGTATCCCAGAGTCACACGATCGCTTGCCATTCGCATGACCTGGTTTTGCTAACAGGCTTGGAGATCCCAATTTGGGATGAAACCCTTCCAGTGGCTTGTTTGATTGGGTGTGGTTGCCGTGTGTGTGTGTGTGTGTGTGTGTGATTGCTTTGACTGTTAGTATCTTGGGTTTTTCCTTTCTTTGGACACAGCCCAGAGACGCTGGGAAAAAAAATCCTTCAAATAAATATAAATAAATTTGCAACCTTCCCAGCGGGCTTCAGACAAGCAATGGGGGGGGGGGAGTTGGATTGGTTTAACCATCCCAATGCAAACGGTCGTAAAATTGGACACAACTCACTGCTTAGCGATGGCAATTCTGGTACCAATGCTGGCCACAAATTGAGGACTACCTGTGCAGAATGGAGTTGGCGTTCACTGCTAAAGTTTCAGTTAAGAATCCAGAATGGCTCACTAACCTTGGGCCCGTAAAACGCCCCGTCACCTGGACTGAGCTTCCAAGGCTCCCCAAAGTCATCCAAGCTGTTCTGGAGTTGCTGAAGTTGGAAAGAAGAATGGTGGTCAAAGTCCCACCCGTGGTTTGCCCCACTCTACGCACCCTGCCACCAGGGGTGGGATACTAACGGTTTGGACTGGTTCGAGCAAACCGGGTGTTAAATTTGCATCTGGTTCTCCAAACCAGCAATTGAACTGACTGGCTGGCCAGGTCCACCCTCCCCTCCCAGGAGTCTCCAGGTGGCCGATTTTCAATGCAGGTAAGGGGAAGGTCTGTGAGGAAGCTCTGGGAGGGGGAAAAATAGGCCTTCCAGAAGTACCGGAAATCAAGAAACGGGCCTGATTCTGGCTTCCGGTGGGCCTCCAAAGCCTGGAGGTGGCCATTTTTGCCCTCCAAGAGGCCTGAGGGAAGCCTCCGGACCACCCTGGGGAAGGTGAAAAAATGGCCCTCCCTGAATTCTGGTAGGCTACGCCTACCATGGCCACGCCCACCCAGCAACTGGGCAGTGAACCGGTTGCTGGGAGTTTTGAACCCCACCCCTGCCTGCCACCCTCACCTTCTCCGCCTGATCCCAGACCTCTTTCTCCCCTAGGAAGTTGTTGGGTCTCGTGGAAAGATGGAGCTGGAAGGTGAAACCAAAACCGGCATATACAGACCGCAGGAAATGGAGGCATCCTTTCATCTCCTCCTCGATCTGTAAGCGAAGAGGTCCATCAGCAGGAACTTCAAAGGGGAAAGGAGCTAGTGCAGAGGTCTCCAAACTTGGCAACTCTAAAGACTTGTGGTCTTCAACGCCCAGAATTCTGGAAGTTGAAGTCCACAAGTCTTAAAGTTGCCAAGTTTGGAGACCCCTGGTATAGGGTTTCCTGCTACAGCAAGGGGTTGGATAGAAGACCACCAAGGCCCCTTCCAACCCTTGTTATTCTGTTATTCCATCTGTTTGGTCTCAGGGACCTCAGAATGGCACTACAGGGGTGCCCAAACTTGGCCAATTGGCTGGAGAATTCTGGGAGTTGAAGTCTTAAAGTTGCCAAGTTTGGGGACCTCTGTGCTCGTGTTTTCCTAGAAACCAACCTCCCTTCCTGGGTCCCTTGAACTGCAGCAAGCCCAGATGAGGTGTCCCACCTGCTCCATTGTGCAGAAGAGGTGAGCGTCATCTTGTTGGAAGCGTCGGACTCGCATCAGACCGCTGAGGGTCCCTGAAAGTTCGTTGCGGTGAAGCACCCCAAAATCAGCCAGTCTCAGAGGCATCTCCCTCCAAGACCGAGGACGATGGGCAAACATTAGGCTGAGAGAGATGGGGAGAAGATTCTCAAACCAAGCAGCAATGTTCATCTCAACCGACGGAGACCCCATAAGTTTTCTCCATGGGGTTTTGACATGTAACCCCATGGATCAAAGGAGCCCCCATGTTCGGGGCCCAATTCCACAAACTGCTGGGAAAAGAGAGAGAGGAACCCTCACCAGTGTCCAGGGCAGTTCATGGGCTTCAGGGCAAAGATTTCTTTTTCCGCCTCGAAAGAGAACATGTTCTCGCTGTAATGCTGCCAGTGGCCAGAGGTTTCCCAAAGTTTACTGTTGTAGATATTGGGCGAAATGACTTCCATGAAGTTCCGCCGCTGATATTCTTCCTGTACAAGGAAAGGTGATGTCAGGTCCCAAGAACACAAGTACGACACATGGAGATACCGCTGGGTAGTTTCTTTATTGTTCCTACAGACAGAATCTTGCCAGACTAAAGCATCTGCCTGCAGAACTGTTAGATATACTCTGCAAACTGCCAGGGAGGGACAGTCTTAGCCGTCTTCCTGCCTATCCGGCACGCCATGCTGGATTGCCTATTTGCTCTCTGGACAGCAGCCCCTCCCTTCCTCATGGGACTCCAGTCTCCATCCCAGCACAGGTGGTGAACAGGTGATGGGAGAAAATATACCCTTTATAAGTGTTGATCTGAAGTCCTTAAAAGTTCATCTGTTCTATGCTAGACTTGCAAATTGGAAGGACCAAATCAGACCATGTAGACCTATTTCATTTCTCTACAAATAAAATGTCACACTGAGATCGCTTGTAAGGAGTGTGAGGTTATGGCTGCTCTCTAAATGGCTGGGAAATTTGGAGAGCTGAAGTCCACGCATCTTAAAAGTTCTCAAGGTGGAGAAAGACTGCTCTAGTGACGCACTTACTTTGATGAAATCCACGAGTGTGTTGTAAATAAAAGTTCCACGGGGAAGAAAGAAACAGCTTCCAGGGCTCAGGTCGTGGAAAAAGAGGAGCTCTTGTTCCTGTACAGTCAACCAAAGTCAAAAGAAGAGTCAGCCTTACCAAGAGAAGAAATACTTGTAGCTCAGGATTGCCGTTTTTTTGCAAACCCTACTCCCTCCTAGAACTGAAGAGGTCACCTAGTTGGGTCATGAAACTTCTGCAACCAGCTCAGAGAGCCCCAGGGGCACCACACTCAACCTTCTGGATGGGGTGAAGTTGTGTCACTCTCAAAAGCAACAATGAATACACAACAGCCCCCTGAAATTTTCTTGCACGGGCTTCAAACTTAACCCCCAGATTTTTGACAGGTTTTTTTTTGGACAGGACATAAATATTTTCAGGCCCTCTAAGAAAAGCTTCCCTAAGGGACACGGTGGCTCAGTGGCTAAGACGCTGAGCTTCTCGATCAGAAAGGTTGGCAGTTCGGCGGTTCGAATCCCTAGCGCCACATAACGGAGTGAGCTCCCGTGACTTGTCCCAGCTTCTGCCAACCTGGCAGTTCGAAAGCAGGTGAAAATGCAAGTAGAAAAATAGGGATCAACTTAGGTGGGAAGGTCACAGTGTTCCGTGCACCTTCAGCATTTAGTCCTGCCGGCCACATGACCATGGAGACGTCTTCGGACAGCGCTGGCTCTTCAACTTAGAAATGGAGGTGAGCACCACCCCCTGGAGCTGGAAATGACTAGCACGTATGTGCGAGGGGAACCAACTTTACCTAAGAAAAGGTTTACTTTGAGTTTATCCCTGAGACTCCAAAGCCCACCTTGCCAATTTTCCTGTGGTCCCGTTTTTTGGCTTCCTCCTGGAACTGTTCCCACTCCTTCATCATTTTGGCCTCTGGGAAAGAGATTCCGTAGATCCGTTGCAAGGTTTCCATGTTGGACTTCCCCTCCCAATAGGTCGACGAATTCTAATAACGCAAAACATTGGCCCAAAAGTAAGCAAACCAACCCAAAAAATCCATGATTTAAGGGTTTGGGAAAAGAAATGCACCACTATCCTGTCTGGTCTTCTGAACTGGTGTTTCTCAATCTTGGTGGCTTTAAGATGCGTGGACTTTCAAGACCCAGAACTCCCCAGCCAACCGAGTCGAAGTCCGCACATCTTTTTTTTAAAATAATACTTTTTATTATTTTCCATTAATACAAATCATTATTACATTTTCAACAGCGTTTTGAAGTTCACACATCTTAAAGTTACCAAGATTGAGAAAGATTCATTCGAATCCTTCCCAGGAGCAAAACAACCATAAAGAGCCCGGGATTTCTTGATAAAACTCAACACAAACTCTTTGTTTTTGATCCATCCTGCTTATATCATTATATTTATATTATTCCTCAAGCTGGCTGAGGAATTCTGGGAGTTGAAATCTACACATCTTTTCAAGTTCCCAAGGTTGCGACATGCTGCTCTATTGGTTACAGCCAATGCTTTGAATTGGGCCTGGAATTTTATCTTTAGTGTTCAATTTCTACTAAAAAAAAACCCTTTCTTACCTTAATTATCTTTAAGGCCTTTATTTTTCCAGTGTGTCTCACATGAGGGCCTCTGCATAGATCAATCAAGGGGCCACACCTATGAGATGACCAGTGAAATAGTTAACTATGTTTGAGTTATTAGACACTTCACCAACCACGAATACACATGGTCATGCTGAAACAGCTCTAAACTTGCACAGCAACAACATCAGCAGTTGCTGAAACTTAACCAACATTTCACATGCTTCTCTCTAGTTAAGAGAAAGAGAGACTATTAACACACAAAATCAAATCCGTCTGTTACCTGTATACAGTTGTGGTCGGCGTGTGGATTTTCTCAGTCAGGATCCGACATTTAAACTTGTTGTACTGTGCAGAGAAATAAAGAAATTGGCAAAATAAATATATTGAGGCTCAGCCTTTTGGGGGCCCATGTACTCTATCCTTGACTGCTTCACACTTCTGGCCATGTTGGACGGGAATGTAATTTTAATTCCAGCATTTTTAGATATACCAACTGGGAAAGACTGCTATTCTTGCAGAATTTTCAGTGGGGTACTTTCTTGCTCCCACACATTCTACAAATCTTTTTGGAAAAGCTCTGAATTATTATGAAAAGGTTATTTTTACTGTATTTATTTATTCAATGACCAGCCACATAAAATACAACAATTACAATCTGGATCGAAAAAGAAAAATGAGTGCAATTATATATTGACAAGTATAAAATGTCAAATGTGTTACACTCTGAATAGCCTTTTTACAATAATAATAACATGCTTATTTGACCTAACAGTAATCAATATAATTAAACTATACACTAAAATATACATCCTCTGAAAATTATTGAAAATAACTAAGCAGGATGTTGATAGAAAGAGAGGTCTTTAATTCTTTACCTGGTTTTGCCTTATTATCATTGCAGTAGCAGAAACCCAAATAGAAAATAATAAATCAACTATAACCTAGGTTAGAAGCAACCTAAGAACTAAGGAGAAATTTTCTAACGGTGAGAGCAATCAAACAATGGAACGGCTTGCCTTCAGAAGTTGTGGATGCTCCATCATCACTGGAGGTTTTTAAGAAGACATTGGACAATCATCTGTTTGAAATGATATAGGATTTCCTGTTCGGGCAGGGGTTGGACTAGATGACCTCCAAGGTCCCTTTGAAAACTTCAGAAATGCAGGACTTACTTTAAACATTTCTAGCAAATCTTCTTTTCGGACTTCGAGCCTTTCAAAGGGCTGCTTCTCCTTGATAATGCTTTTACAAATGTTCTCCAGAGCACACAACTCCGTACTGGATACCCCTCTGGAAAAAAGAAGAATTTTACATCGGTGGGACCAGCTGCACACCCAATAAAAGGAACACAGGGTCATCTTCCCACCACAGGTGAGTCCTATGCCCCTTTATCCCAGGTGAGATCATCCTAACTGTTAAAAAAAGTCTTAAACTATTCCTGTGCATTGCAGGTAATTTATGCAGACATTGTTTAAAAAAACACATCCTTCCAGGCTATTAATAACCTCAGTGATTTATTTTCATACATCCAAACTACACTAGAATGGTAGTCCTCAACTTACGACAGAGACTGGTTTGATTGGTTCCAAATTTCAGGAATTGACCTGCATTTATGATTGTTCGCAGCATCTTGCAGTCATGTGACTGCATTTAATGACTTTAAAAAAACAACAACCCTGTTTATTTCTGGTTTTCAGCAAAAATGCCAAAATGGGTTTGGTTTACCCATTTTGCTTCAAAGACATTGTCATAAAATGGAGTCTATCACATCACGGCTGACCTTCTTTACGATCATTACAATTTATGACTGAATTGGGTAGGCACCATTAACTTCATAAGTCGAGAACCATCTGTAATCATTACAAGCATTTATTTTTAATTTAGCCAAAGCATCCTTGATTATTGCAAAGCCACTTTGGACACTGTGGATGAAACATTATAAATATTTTGTTCTGGTTTAACTGAATATTTTATGCACTGCACTAGCTGGCAGAATGTACCTGTTTTCCATGTGCATGTCATAATAGAAGCCGTTTTCAATGGGGGGTCCGTAACATAAGCATCCCCCGTAATAATTTTCCATGGCTTCGCCAAGAATGTGGGCACTGGAATGCCAATAAACCTAGAAAAAGGGGAGAGAAAGAACCCACAGCAATAAAAGTACAGATTGGAGTGACTGGTTTGTATAAATCAAACTGCCAGGAAAGGTAGTTGCTTCTGTCGCTTTTATTGAACTATGATTAACAATATCAGATTAATATTAATCCAAGAGGCACAGTGGGGGGAAAATAGAATGTATAAAAATATATAAGTAGAGCAGAGTAGAGAAGAATAAGAAATAAGAATAGAATAAGGAATAAGGAATAGAATAGAATTAGAATAGAATAGAATTAGAATAGAATAGAATAGAATAGAATAGAATAGAATAGAATATAGAATAAGAATATAGAAGAATAGAATTAGAATAGAGAATAGAATTTAGAATAGAATAAAGAATAGAATTAGAATAGAATAGAATTTAGAATGGAATAGGAATAGAATAGAATTTAGAAGAATAATATAGAAGAATAGAATTAGAATAGGGAAATAGGACAGAATAACTTTGTCACTTTGAATGTATACTTTGACATACATTAAAAATGAAATTAAGTTGCCTACAGCTCTTCAAGGGTCATCACCTCCAATTTTACACTTCATAAACATATACAAAGTTTCCATTTATCTAATGTATACCATATTATAGTTTATTACTATTTAGTTTAGATAAACCATAAAACCCACCCCAAAGTACATAAAACTGTGGTTCCTGCCTCTGATGTCAAATTATTTTAATTTTGTGATTCTTTTCCTACTGGGGCAACTGAAGAAGCCTTGTTAATTTACATATTATGTTATCTAAAGTTTTCCAGTTGTTATTTGGGCTGCTCAAATTAAGCAGACCCATAAGCACAAATCCTGTAGCACCAGCATCTATCCCAGATAAGGAAGTTCCTTACATCCATCGGGAAAGCTAGCCTTGTTTCACACAACCAAGATGGATCAGCCTTTTTAATATGGTTTGTCCTGTATCATTAGCGCTTCTGCCTTCAAATGTTTTGCAGGGTAAAAGGGGAAATGTCGACTTACTGCCTGAGCATCTTCATTCTCAAAAGTCAGCAGCTCCAAGGTGGAATCTCCTTCCATCGGCCGGTCAAGGTCCCATAATTCCCCGTTCACTCTGGCAATGATGACACTGTCAGCAACTCCCCGGCTGTGGACAGTCGAGATAGGCCAAAGGTTTAGCTGCTGCACAGTTCAAATAACCCAACAATCCCCTCTAGCTATGACTCCAGGTAATCTCTTTTGGACCATACTTAATTCTGTGGTTGCAGAGAAAGGGATAAGAAAAGAAGCATTAAAATATAAATGTGTAACAATGCCCATCCCTTGCAGTGTTTCTCAACCTTGGGTGCTTGAAGAGGGGTGGACACAACTCCCAGAATTCCCCGGCCAGCCATGTCCACCTCTCAAGATTGAGACACACTTATTCCAGGTTACCTTTTAGGTTATGCATTTGTGATATTTATGATTAAGGTGTTCAAGATTCATTTGTGGTCATTTTTTACCTGAGGGTCCACCTCTGCTCACCATCTTCCTAAAATGATGATTCTTGATTCTTGACAAATGTATATTTTATTTTATATACATTGAGAGCGCTTGCACCAAGACAAAATCCTTGTGTGTCCAACCACAGTTGGCCAATAAAGAATTGTATTGTATTGTATTGTATTGTATTGTACTCTACTCTATTCCTTTCCTTCCAATATTTATTCTATTCTATTCCTTCCAATATTTATTCTATTCTATTCTATTCATTTCTACTGTATTATATTCATAATTCTATTGTATTCTATTCTATTCTACTCTATCTACTCTACTCTACTCTATTCCTTTCCTTCCAATATTTATTCTATTCTATTCATTTCTACTCTGCTGTATTCTAAATTCTATTCCATCTACTCTACTCTACTCTACTCTACTCTACTCTATTCTACTCTACTCTACAAAATTTCAAGCCAGCTGTAGATCACAGACCAAAGTCACATTTATTTCAAATCAACCAGAGAGATTTACAATTACAGCCATCCGGGTTTTAGCTACACAAATGGAACCTGGATTGCCTTCTCAGAAATGTCCATGAACACTGTCAAAGTTTACCTGAGGTCGACAGCCACCTGGTATGGCGTTGTCTTCCAGGCCTGTCCGCCTGTCACCTTCCCATCGGAAAGCGTGATTTGGATCATCTGACTGTGGATGGACGCTCTGGTGCAGAGAAGCGCATCGCTCTGTTTTTTCAGCTCTTCGTAGAGCTCCTGTCTGCTCCGGATGAAGGTCGGATCCTGCAGCAATGGTTAAAAAGGGCACCTGGCAGGACTTACCTGCAGTCAGGTAGGATCCGAAAGGAACACCTGTCAGATCGTACACTTCAAATAATCCAGCAATCCCCTTCAGATATGACCTAAGGTAATCTCTTTTGGACCGCACTGGGTGTTTAATTCTGTGGTTGCAGAGAAAGGGATAAGAAAAGATGTGTCACACTTAGTGGTGCCCAAGACCTGCCCTTCCAAAGAAGCTTGGCACAATCTGGACCACCCACCAACTTGGAAAGGGCTGGGCTGCCCCCACCATAAAGATTAGGGGGGCATTGAAAGGCCCCCTCCCCCATTTAAAAGGAGGGGGAGGCAACCGATGGGAG
>JANHFN010004944.1:28973-41732 GCA_032468175.1 Toxicocalamus goodenoughensis
TACTCCCGAGTCGCCCCTTTTGTTTCAGCTGCTCTTGCCTTCTAGCAGCTCTATGCACATACGCACTGGGAACAGGCTCCCCAGAGTCCTCTGCCTTGCTGCTGCCAGACTCTGGAGGCTCCGGAGTCAGTACACAACTCCCAGATGGTCCTGGCCCCATCTCCACATTGGATGCAGGACCCTCATCTAAGTCCTCTGGAGACTCCTGGACTGGTTCCCGTTCTTCCTCACTGTCCGATTTTGCTGCCATATGCACAGGCTGCCAGCAAACCACAACATTTACCACCTTTCCTGCCACAGTTGTTAACTGAATCACTACTGTTGTTAAATTTGCTGTTAAGCAAATCTGGCTTCTGCATTGGCTTGTCAGAAGACTGCAAAAGGGGATGATGTAACTCTAGGACACTGCAATTGTCATAAATATGAACCAGTTGCCAAGCATCCGAATTTTGATCACATTATCAAAATGGAGATGCTGCCATGGTTGTAAGTGTGAAAAATGATCCTACGTCACTTTTCTTTCAGTGCTGTTGAAACTTTGAATATTCACTAAATGAATGGTTGTAAGTTGAGGAATACCTGCGTCGAAGGCAGGAGAAGCAGAGCTACTGGCAGATCCAGAATGAAAGCAAAAAAGGATTCTGAATTTGCCACAAACTCTCATTCACAGTTTTTTTTCAAACAATCATTAGTTCAATTCTATATGTCCCATGGAGACGATTTTCTAAGTCAGCTATCGTAGCTTGAATACCAGTTCAGTTTTTAAGGTGAAAATAGGGAATTTGCTTTGCTTGTTTGTTTGATTTATATATATATATATCCGCCCAATTTCACATAAGTGTTTCTGGGAAGATTACAATCAAATAGATCAAAACAATAAAAAAACCTAATAGAAAATAAAAATGAATATAGCAACTGAAGCATCATAAAAAAAATCAACAAAATGGTTGGCTGAATCACATAAACAGGGAAACAGTCCAGGAATGACTTGGAGGTAAATATTTAAGACTGCCCTTAAAAAAATGAGAGACATTCTGTTCCATCAATTAAGTCTACATTTGGAAGTGAGGAAAAAAATTGAATGTGATTCCTGCCACATAAGACCATCAAATTATCTCCTCCTCCTCCTCCTCCTCCTCCTCCACAAAGTTCTTATTCTTCTGACAGCCTCAAACCAGTAAAACTACATTGCAATTGTCTACTTGAACAATTCCATACTTGGGTGTGCTTCCCAATAGTGGTGCTGGAGAAGACTCCCTTGAACAGCAAGGAGATCCAATCAGTTGATCCTAAAGGAAATCAACCCTGGCTGTTCTTTGGAAGGACAGATGCTAAAGCTGAAGCTGAAATATTTTAGCCATCAAATGAGAAGAGAGGGCTCATTGGAGAAGACCCCAATGTTGGGGAAGATGGCGGACAAAAGGAGAACAGGACGGTAGTGTTGTAGCTAGTAGAGCTGGCAGTAGAGTCGGACAGTGAGGAGGTTGGGGAGGAACCAAGGCCAGTCCTAGAGGCTGAGGAAGGCTCGGACAAGGACTCTGTGTCAGAGGCAGAGATGGGGCCAGGGCAGTGTGGCAGTTGTCAGCTGCCTTCAGAGTCAGGCAGCAGTGAGGCAAGGGAGCAGCTGGAGCTGCTCCAACCTGCGCATACGCAGAGCTGCCAAAAGAAAAGAACCATTACAAACTAAGGGTCGACGTGAGAGTAAAGCTACCGGTGGACAGTGAATGGCCCCTCCCATAGGGATTAAAAGAGGAGCAAAAGGGGAGGGGACTTTTGCAGGAAACAATTTGTTCATTGCAGCTGTGTAGGATCTGTCTGTGCATCTCACAGACTTTGTGCTGAGTCCTTCCTTGTCAGCACTGCGGTTGAAAATATTTACTTGGCAGCTCTCCAAGCTAGATAAGGTCTGTGCTCCTAATTAGACCCTTGAAGCGACTGTTTGCCAGGCCTTTGGCTGAAAGTGAAGGCAAGAAATTCACCTTCATTTTAATAAAACCTCTGTCCAAGATCTCTCTCACGGTTTCTGCTGTTGAGGCAGGTTCCACCTAATATATACTTATATGTTTGCTTTTTCTTACCTATATGTAAAGCCTTACATTTTTCTCCATTGAATTTCATTTTGTTAAATTCAACTTTACGAAAAGTTCAATAGGTGTCCTAACCTTCTGCAAAAGAATTTCATGCCCATTCTCCTTAGGTAGTATATTTGAGATGCCATGCAGGCCAGTAATGGGATTCAATTTTTTTTTACTACTGGTTCTGTGGGCGTGGCCTGGTGGGCGTGGCAGGGGAAGGATACTGCAAAATCCCCATTCCCTCCCCACTCCTCTAAACTGCTTTCCAGCTCTGTTCTCCTGTGCAGGGCAACCAAAGAAGACCCAGCCAATCAGGTGGGACTCGGGAGGCGGAGAATAGAGGGGGGCGGGGCCAGTCAGAGGTGGGATTTGCCGGTTCTCTGAACTACTCAAAATGTCCGCTACCGGTTCTCCAGAACTGGTCAGAACTGTCTGAATATCACCTCTGATGCAGGCTAATAAGGTTCTTCACCTCTTTCTTTTAAATTCAGGAACATAAATACAAAGTGGATTTATTTCCCTCCCCCCCCTCCCCCTGCCTTCTCCAGATGGGAAATGTGGAGGTGGAGACAGTGATTCAGTTCCTTCTACATCTTGGACATCTTCTGTAGGAGGAGAGGATGTAACAGTGGGGGCTCTTTAGCGTAGAGAAAACTTGCTTAGATCTGATTGGAGCTTAGGGTAAAAATACTGGCAATACACGGCAAAGATATTTGTGAACAGGAAGCAATCTTTCTCGTTTCCCACAATAGCAGAAACTAGAGGCCAACAAATCCAGCTATCTAGAAAAAGTTTTTAAGTGCATAGAAGGAAACTTGTTTTTCATGTGACTTGTCACATGAAATGTGGGTCCTTTTGGCTCTCTGAGCTCGGAGGTTTTCTACCAGACGTTTCATTACCAGACGAGGTAACATCATCAATGCACCAGTTTGTGGAATATGCTGCCCCAAGATGTGGTGTGGGCTCCTGGTGTAAGTGGCTTTGAAAGGAGACCAGATCAATTTCTGCGGAATATGTTCCTTAATGGCCACTAGCCTTCAGGCAGATGGCAGTGTGATTCTATGTACTAGAATACAGAATAATAGAGTTGGAAGGGACTTCTAGTCCCTTATTCCATTCTGGACAAATGGGTGTCTGTGATGACCCGGGGCGTGGCACAAAAGCAACAAAGTCACAAAAATAGGTAAAAGCCCTTTAATATATCCAACTTGGCCCCCAATGTCCAGTTATCATTGACTGGAGAAAAAAACTCCCAAAAACAGTTTTCAAAAGGAAGAATTTCCTTCCGAACTCAAAGTACATATAAATTATAAATAAAAACCAACACAAACCATGCTGCAGAAATTAATGAGACAGGGCAGGGTAAGAAATTGAAGACTTCAAAAGATAAAGAAACACACTCAGATAAGACTTGACAAACCAGAATAATTTCATGCTTTGCTTCCAGCAACTTTGCTGTGCTCAGTTTGCCCTTTTAAACAGTCTTCCCAGCTGCATCCAAAGAAGGGGATCAGGGCCCTTTCCTCCCCCATAAACCATGCAACTCACATTGCTCCCTTATCCGTTCCTCCCTACGTGCCCTAGGATGAAGAGAGGGTGGGCCTGGGCCTTCCTCTGAATGCCCAGCTGGACTACGCCCTTCCCCAGTTTCCTCTACAGCCACTGGGGCCACACTCCCACTCCCTGTCAGCTGTTCCACCTCCCCCTCGGAATCAGATTCCAACAGGGGCATGACAAGTACTTTACAACCCTCTCTGAGTGGTTTACAGAATCAGCATATTGTCCCCAAGAATCTGGGTCCTCATTTTACTGGCCTCGTAAAGATGGAGGGCTGAGTCAACCTTGCGCCGGTCAGGATCGAACTCTCGGCAGTAGGCAGAGTTAGTCTGCAAAATACTGCATTCTAACCACTGCGCCACCATGGTTCTCAGAAAGTCCAATGGAGCCATCAGTACCAAATGGTGAGGACTTCCATTATATGACAACTCAGTCACCTTGAATTGCAAGTTATCCCTATCTTCAGTGTGCCCTATTGTATTTCCAAGGTACGTTGTTGCCCGGTGGGAGCCTAGAGTTCTCTGTCCAGGTGGTGAATGATGGATCAGCAGCTGCAACATTCACCTTTAACGTCCGAGACAACCTGGGTCTCACACAGAGCTTTAGACCAGCACAACGTTTCTTGAAGAAAGGAGAGAGCACCGTACTCGTGGCAACGTTTGTGGCACCTGTCAATAGCTCCAATTTTGCCTCAAGGTAAGATAGCAGTACCAACATTTTGGATATCGTGTGTCAGGTCTGGCATCTTCAGCTTCTTCACTTTGCTGTCATCCTGCCATAAATTGCAAGGGGGGGGGGGAGAAATTTGGGCAGTAATATGGGAATGAGAAGACAAATGGCAGGAGGGATATTAATGGGAACCAGAGGTGCCAAATAGGAATAAACCAGTCTCCAAGGAGACCTGGGCTGGGAACCAAATGCAAAAATGCAGTGAGCAACGCCACACTCTGTGTCATTCCAAGAACATCCAAAAGACATCCTATTGGACACTGATGGACTGGTCAAGGGGGGAGGGTCAGGGAAAGGGAGGAAAGTGTAATCTTTCTGCAGGAATGTTCAGATCTAGCTTTACTTTCTCTGCAACCACTTAGCTTTAGTTAAAGGACCTGTCGGAGTCTGAATCCGAGGAAGAAAATGAACAGCTGATAGGGAGTGGGACTGTGTCTCCGTTGGCTGTGGTGGAGGCTGGGGGAGGGCAAAGTCCAGCTGGGCAGAGCAGGGAAGAGGTAGAACAAGGGAGAGGGATACCCAGGCCCACCCCCTCTTCATCCTAGGGCATGCAGGGAGGAATGGAGAAGAGGGCAACATAGGTTGTGTGGCTTCTGGGGGAGGAAAGGGCCCTGATTCCCTTCATTAGCCACAGCTGGGAAGAGAGTTTTAAAGAAATGCATACTGGGTGTGGCAGCTGCTGGGAGCAAACATGAGTTTATCTTGTATTGACTTTGGATATCTGTGTTCCTGGTGTCTTCCCAACCATGTTGAGTTATTGCCATGCTTTCATGTCTGGACTTCTTACTCCTGCCCTGCCAGATTAATTATCTCATTTTGCCTCGATTGGACTTATAGTTACAGTTTTTGTTGACCACGTTTTGGACTTCATTCTCTGCAGCCAAAGGCTGTTCCTGGGAGAGTTTTTCTCCAGCCAGAAGGTAACCAGGACACTGGGGGCAAAGTTGGAGCTACTAAAGGGACTCATTGATTATCTGACTGTGTTGCCTTTGTGCCACGACCCTCTGGGTCATCACAGAAACTTTGCTGCCCCCCCTCTCCAAAAAACCCCAAGGGAAATGTTGTTAAGGGTTAATTAATTTCAAAGGACCCTAAAGATTTAAACAAAACCATCTCGCCTTTTTAAAAAATTCTTCAAGTTTTAAATAAGCACAGGCTTTAATTTCAGGTATTCGGTGCTTTGCTGTTAATTAGAATTCAGTGGCACATTTTAAAAGTCTAAAAATACGATCTCGCTGTTAGAAAGAGGGAGATAAATTTTTTTTTTCCCCTGGCAACTGCATGGACAAATATGTTGTTGTGAATTATAAACCTGAATAGTTTATTTTCATCTCCCTCTGCCTCTGATTAAACTTATGAACCTGATTTAAGGAAGGGCAATAGGGTCCGGCTGGCCCCATTTGTTTTATCGCTGGTGGAATGACAGAAATGATTTTTTTCCCCCTGTAGGATGGTTCCACCATTGCAAAACTGTTGGGACTTAGCAGTTAACACGGCAAGTTATTGGTGAAATCCATGAATAAAAGCTTCTGCTTAAAGTTATGGGTCCATTTCAGGTTCTGGAGAACGTTGTTTCATTGCACCAGGCTAGATGAGGATTGCAAAGCTGGTGCTTCCTCTTTGTTGAAGGTCCTGGATAAATCTTGTCTTAGCCAAGAGGTGATGGCTGCTTTGACAGTTTTCTGTCATCGTGGAAGATCTGAGCAGGGTGTCAATCCATGAGAACAAGCAAGAGATCCTATACCATTCCAGACAAATGCCTGTTCAGTGTCTTCTTAAAAGCCTCCAGTGATGGAGCACCTACAACTTCTGAAGACAAACCCTTCCACTTGTTATCACTGTCAAGAAATTCCTCCTTAGTTGATTCTCTCCTTGCTTAGTTTCCATCTGTTGCCTCTTGTCCTATTTCAGGGGCTTTGGAAAATAGATTGACCCCTCTTCTTCTTTGGGCCTTTCCTTAGAGATCAATCAATCACAACAGAGCTGGAAGGGACCTTGGAGGTCTTCTAGTCCAACCCCCAGCCCAAACAGGAGACCCTAAACCATTTCAGACAAGTACCCGTTCAGTCTCTTCAACTCCCAGAATTCTCCAGCCTGGAGAAAGGTCTCCAGATTATCATTGGGTGCTTTTGTTTATTTTAGAAGTTGTCCTGAGTCTAGGTCCATAAAAAGCAGGAAATCGATAATGTCAGGAGTTCATGGGTATTGTTTTTTTAAAAAAGTTTTTTATTTTTAAAACAAAAACAAATAAAACCATCTTTCAGTTTTCCAGTGTGTCGGTTGGGTACATATATCTTGTGCACATAATAATATCATACATTTCTTACTTATTTATATTTATTATGATTCTAATTGGTATTTTATATCACATTGGTCAATTGTTGTATTGTCATTACATTGTAATTATCTTTCAAAAGTATATTCCATCCTTATCTAATTTATATTCATTCTCTGATTCAATCCTAATCAATCAGTTATTGGGTATTGTTAGCCTAGTTGGGACCAGTTGATCAGCCAATCGGGTCTCACCTGGTCCTAGATAATGACCCTTCCTAGAGCAGACTGAATGATGGGAGAAAACCAAAATAAGCCATAGGGTGCTTCCAACCCCTAGCTATGAAAGTGAGCCACAAGTCCTACAGGGGAAGATCCTACAACGGCTGGAATGGAAAAAGGTGGACTTTTTCTATCCTGCTTTTATGCTATTTCCAGTCTGGAAAAATCTGTTGGACCAGCATAAAACAACTCTGATATTTTTAACCTTTGCATCCATCCATCCATCCATTCATTCATCCATCCCTGTTCGTCCTCCTCAAAGCCTCTCCTGACAGCCCTGCAGCCTCCACCTGAGCTTTGTGGCTTACTCTAATGCTCATCTTTGTAATTTTTGGCCTGAGATGCTCCATTGAAACTGGCATCTTGCTCTTTGCATTTTCTCCTCCATTAAACTCAATCTTGTTCACTCCGTCCTGGTTCTGAATGATGAGGCAGCCAGTTGTCAAAGAGTCATATGACTTCTTAGACTGCTATCCTACCCTTTAGTAACTAAAGGAAGGTGGGAGGGAGAAAAGAGTAAAACGAGAAAGGGGGAGGAGATAAGGCATTTTTCTTGGGGGGGGGAAACGTCATAACTCATACATATGTTTGGTCTAGTTCGATATTTTCTAGAGGCCAAGCCGTATAAGCTTCCACCACCCTTAGGCGGGAAATGATCCAGGTTGATAAGGATCTGAGGTTAAACTGCTGGATGTAGGGACAGGCTGACAACCTCTATTACTTCTTGGAAACTGCTGATGTACTTGCAAGTCTTGACCTTCCAGATGTGAGTCCTGCTGACATCGCTGGACAGCTCCCCTGTTTCACTTGGGAAAGCTGCAACAGCCAGGATCCCAGATGGAGAAGGTTGAATGAATGTGGGGATCCAGCAGGAACTACTGACAGGGCAAGGAGGGTCTTAGCTCGGGAAATGGAGCAGAAAATTCATTCAGACTTCATACCCTATTTTTGTCAGTATTTCTTGAAAGAGGCTGTGCCAGGGTCCTTAAAATCTCTTCTCCTGTCCTTTTCTCCCGTGGATGGGAAGTGACCCTCTTGCTTCTCTCTTTTATTAGAAGGAGCAAATTGGGATTTATTTTCATGCGTCCTGGCAGGTTTACGGGGGAGAGGAAAACGTGCAGAACGGGCTACAGTGACATGTCTGAGAACAAGAGAGAACTACAAAACGATCCTTGCAGGTCAAAAGAAATGAGAATCCAAAGACAGGGTTACCTTTTAAAAGAAGAACTTCTATGCGTGCCAGCTGTTTGGGAGCTCTAAAATTAAGTGGTCTATAAAAGTAGAAGTATTTATTTGCTTTAATGGAGTGGTAATATTCCCACTTGTTTGTTTAAGTGATGGCTGTGCTCCCTTTCTCTCTCTCTCTGTTCGGGGCTCCCTGGAGTTTAGGTCTAAAGATCAATAAATCAAATTTATTGGCTAAAAATACAACTTAATCTCTTTCATGTGGGCCAGAAATGCTGATTCAAACATTACTTGGCTAAGAGAGCAAATGTTATTTAAAAGGATAGGGGGCTATTGGATTTTCCTGGCATCGCAGAGAAAGTGCTTACGTGTGGGCCTGGGTTGTGCCCATAATAAATGGCTTTTCTTGTTTTCTTGGTGTGTGTGTGTCTGTGTGTGTGTGAGACACTCTTTTATCACTTCCTCGCACAGGCAAAATGTTTGCATTGAGCAGGAGAGCCAACAAACGTATAAGTGCCTTCCTGCTTTGAGTCATTGTGTTTACAGATTTCTGTATTTTGCTTTCCTTGGAAAAGAACACATTTCTTCAAAAGTTCTCTTGTATCCCTTGCAGAGAGGCTGGAGATCAAAGAGCTATTGAAATAAAAATCCATTTGGGGCATTAGTAGGATCTATATTAACCCTTTGAGCGATGGACCAAGTTGTACGAATCCAGAGATTCGTCGCAGTGGTTAAAATGTTTTATTCCTTTGTTGCGGTTCCTGAACTAAGAAATCGCATCCACAGCGTTTTGAGATCCAGAAAATGTGGATATCTAAAAACTGCATGCTGTAAGCTGATCCTCATGTCAAGACTTAAGGAGGAACTGCTGGACTGATTGGAACAACAATCTCTGTAAGTTTATCTTCACCATTTCTTTGAACTGTGGAGAAATGAATACCGGGGTATTTTGCAACGTGTGGGCTTCAACTCGTATCATCCCCCAACCAGCCATGGCTCAGAAATTCTGGGAGTTGAAGTCCACAGGTGAAAAGGGGCCATAGGTGGGCACCCCTGCTCTGTTGTTCTATAGGATCCACACACACCCTTTTTTATTTTTACAAAGAAGCAATACAACATGGCATACCTATGCAATTTCCAGTGGTGGATTTTTCTACCTGCTCCAAGGAAATTAAAACACACACACACAAATTCTGCACTGGAATCATTCCAGGAAGAAGAAAATGAAAGGCTCCCCTAGGCTGCAAGATGCCAAGATGGGGGGCGGGGCGGGGGGGAGGTTTGGAAATCTTCCACCAAGCCTGTTCCAAGATTTGAAATCTGGGCATCGCTGTTTTCAGTATTCCAGCAGAAAAGCCAACCATTTCTCTCCCCCTGCCAGGAAAACAAAAAAAAAAAGAGCCTGCAAATCATCCATACCACAATGAGGCTTCTAGGGAAGAGAAACAGTCCCGAAAGTACGAATTAAAAATGGGGATGCAACCTCACGTGCCAGGATCCGAGGTTTTTATGAAAACTATCGTCACACTTTTTAAATGGCTTGGCTTGCGCTCCTTTCCTAAGACCCCTAGATTTAGCTTTTTGGCTTTGTTTCTGTCTTTGGGGTGACCAAACTTTTCTAGGGAACCTGCTAAGCTTGGCTTCTTGAACAGCTGGCGATCTGGGTCTCCCCATCCTACCCAAAGATCTCTTTAGGACCTCATCCTGTCCTCTTGGAGTGGTCCTGGCCAACTGCCTTCACCTCAACAGGAATCCACCAGGATCCCACTTGAAAACTCTCCTCCAGGTCTCTCCAAGTGACGGGTTCTGCATCAGGAGCTGAGTGGCAAAATGTGATAAGTGGCAAAATGTAATGAGTGGCAAAATGTAATGTCAGACCAGCTAAGCCAAGGTTGGGTTTCTTGCCCTTTTCTGTCCCTCCTGGCTGAGGGTGTAATAACATGCCAGTGAAGAAGAGAGAGATGTCGTATTTTTACCAGCCATGTGCAGAAAGCATGCATATGTTTGTCTGTCCTGGAATGACCTTGGCTAGATTGTCGCATGTTGCCGAAAAGGCAGGTTCCACAGGGCCTCCGTTGGCTCATCTCTCTTATGCTTATTTTCTACCGTCTTGAGAAAGGCATCATTTCCATTTTCCTTGAGCTCAGTTCCTGCAATTTCGTGGCCGTCTCCTTGTAGTTTTCTTGAAGTCAACCCAAAAGGGGGTTGCCACCACATTTTTAGAAGACTTTCCCCCAGAGCACCTTATAACTCTTTGTTTTTTTCCTGGGTGCTCAGCACTCAATGTGTACCAGGGTTGCCTATGCTGAATTTGTTCTTGAGGTCAGCCAAGGTCATTCAGGTGCTTCAGACTTGGGGAAGATCTTTAGGTGTAGTTCACCCATCTCAATTCTAGGTTCCTGTTTGGCATTTATGCTTGCGTGTGGATGTGAATGGTCCTATGTATTGCTCAAATGAAGACTGCAAACATAAACCACGCTTGCTTTTTGACATGGGTTTCAAAAAAACAGGAGGAGCTGAACCCAAAGAAATCAGGCCATAGTTTCATTGTTGATTCTGGACTCATTTAAAAGACAACTTTGCACCTTCCTTCCCCACAAAAGGAAGGGAAAAACGAAGGCAACGTTGGATAACTTATTGGAACAGTTCTCCCTTTAATGCCATATTTCCAAGACTGGATGGAACAAGTTTAACTGGGAATCTTTGGAGCATAGTTCTGTCATCCCACTGTGTTTAGAATGGTTTCTGTGGGACCAGCAGAGGTAGACTCTGTGAAGATTGGGTGGATGGATGGATGGATGGATGGATGGATGGAAGGATGGATGGAAGGAAAGAAGGAAGGAAGGAGCTATGGAGGTCATTGAATCCATCAACCGTTGCAATTGATTCCACCATTTCTTGCAATTTCTCAGCGTGAGGGTGGAGAGATGAGTAGCACCTGTCTCACGTCGGACTGGCCTGTGATTTCCATCCCCTCCTGCTTTCTCCGGCCCCATGATCTCCTCCATGTCACACTCGCAGTTCTTGTCCTCTTTCCTAAAAACGTTGATGTTGATTCTTCCTGACCGTTGTCCTTCGGAAGAGAGATGCCTCCCAAACTTTGCCATCCTGTCAACTGTGATGAGATTCGCTGGCTGGAACAAATCAACAACACAGCAACCCTGTCCATCTCCTCTTCTGCTGAGCAAGTCGTGTCCCTCAAGTCGACCTCCTGTAGGGCTTTGCCCTCTCCAGGCTCACTGCTGGCCTTCCTAGCCGGAAGCCCTGTAGCTGTTGTGATGCCTACAAGGCCGCCCTGTTCTCTTCTGAACTTTGGCTGAGCGATCACAAACATTTGAAATTAGTCATCAAGGCAGGAATGAGAACAGCCTGGATCTCTCATCTCCCAAAGGCCTGGATGAATTCTGGAGAAGAAGAAAAAAAGCAAGAGAAATATCCACCAGCGATATCTGGAGGGGCAGAAGGACTCAAAACAAGCTGCCGTTGCTATTCCTGGACTGTCAGGCCAACCTGTTGTTGAGCAGTAAACATCATGACGGAATCTATTAGTTCAATGGAACCACAATTGTCTTTTCAGGTTATAAAACACTTCTGGAAATCGTTTCTGAGCAAGTGGAGCCAGATGTTGCCCAACCTCTACATCAGATTCCTTTAAACATCAGTGGGTTGATGAAAAAATCACAACCAGCCAGGTAGGTGGAAGGTGATCAACTCTGAGAAAGATGCTGACAATGCAACAGGCGTCCCTTGTTCTTGGTGCCAGATCCCATGAGTGAGCTGAGGAATTGAGGAAATCCTAAAAGTCTGTAGAGATTCTCAGCCATCTCCGTCCTGGATGGAGCTTTTTCAGGAGGCAACTGGACTTTTTTCTTTTGAAGACGTTTTGCTTCTCATCCAAGAAGCTTCTTCAGCTCCAACAGGATAGTGGAAATTCTAATTTTACAATCCTTATTTTACAATCCTTATTTTAAAATACAGTTTGGGGAGGATTTCATTTGGTTGTAGCACCAACAATAAAGACACACGCATTAATATTTATTCCCACCAGATTTCTTTCCGAGCAATCAAATCCAAAATCTATGTAGGATGTCAGACGCTGCTTATCTCTACCTTCGCTTTGATCTGTATTTATATTCTTTGCCTCTTTGAGCACTTGTTCATTAGCCAGGGACAGGCAGGATCTCGATTCCTGAGCAAGAAGGAAGAATACATAATTAAAAATTGAAAACGTAACCTAATGGGAATCACGCTGCGGTTACCAACCTGCTATTCGAGGCCATTGATTCCGGTGGGGTCTTTTTTGCTTCGTTTTGCAAGGATGGTTTTAAAACTTCGGTGTCTTCTCTTCGGCACCTTGCAGAAAATCCTGCAGATCTGAATTCTCCTACCTGCGGATTTCATTGTTCAGCCAGGCAGAGGTGGCACAACGCCAATCGGTTATGCAAGCCCAAGAAGTAGACTCAAAGGGTGACAAGAGTACATGAAAGCCCATGAAATATAGATGGGTGGAAATTTAAGGAATGTCAGAAGTATTTAACGTTGGTTAACAACCAGAAGTCATGCAGGTGTTGTTGTTTTTCTAATTCTTGTTTTAAAGTCAGTTTTGGACATCTGAATGTGAAGGAGGAGGTGAGATTCTGCTTTGGGGGGGCTTGGA
>JANHFN010004944.1:108581-127302 GCA_032468175.1 Toxicocalamus goodenoughensis
TTCCTTCCTTCCTTCCTTCCTTCCTTCCTTTCTTTCTTTCTTTCTTTCTTTCTTTCTTTCTTTCTTTCTTTCTTTCCTTCCTTCCTTCCTTCCTTCTCCTTCCTTTCCCCACTCTTACTTGCTTACTTCCTCCCTTTCTTCCCTCTCCTCTCCTCCTTCCTTCTTTCTTTCCTCCCTCCCTTTCTGTCTTTCTTTCCTTCCTCTCTCCCTCTCTCCCTTCCTACCTTTCTTTTTTTCTTTTTTTTTCTTTCTTTCTTTCTTTCTTTCTTTTTCTTTTCTTTCTTTTTTTCTTTCGCTGTCCAACTCACAATGACTTACAGAAAGCCCCAGTCCAAACCCCACTAAATCTCCATCCTCTCCCAGCCCCCCAGTGACAACAATCAACTGAAGCCCTTGGTGGGCCCTGCCTCACCATTTCTTTCACCTGGCTCTTCCACAGGTCATCATGGGCTCCCAGCAGAATATGGATACCTCGAGAAAGTGGCTTCAGGAAGACCTCCATCTCCAGAGCTGTGGAGCCCTAAGCTCTCCTGTTGCCTTCTTACGCAGGGCCCCCATCACACATGCCTTTGAAAGAGGAAGACCCCACAGTTTAATTGAAGTGTGCCAAGAGACCATCCTTTGACCATGGGCCTTTTGCTCCACTGAGGAATACAAACTCTGCAAAAGAGATTCTGGGGAACTGGGGAACGGATGGAGATTCATCCCCTCTTCCCTGGCTGTCTTCGAAGAAACACGAGGAAAGTCAACCAGGGTCTCTGGAAGAGTCTTCCTCTTGTAGAGTTCCACGCTAGATTTTGATTCCCAAGGCTGAGCACTCAACTCTTCATGATTGCATATTCAACCAAGACTCTTTTATGGGGAAAAATGCTTCTTATTTAACAATGAAACAAACAAACAGAAAACCCACTGAAGCGTAGCTTTTTCTCCTCCCACCACGCTAAGTTCTATGGGTCCGTCTGGGGAGTAAGGGAGACTGGGGAGGGGCTGGGGTAGAGTGGGATGGGGCGAGGGAAGGAAATAAACTTTCTTGCTAAGCCGCAGTGGTCCTTCTGTACAATGTAGGAGTTGCATTATTTTAATCATTGTACCTCAAAAGTGTTTGCACCAAATCTGAACAGTGTTTTCATAATTAAAAGGGTATTTCTGGAGACAACCGACTTCCAGAACTGATTTTGTGCTGGCAATAGATCAACCTCTCTCTCTTTCTCCCTCTGTTATCGTTGTTGAGTTATTTGAACTGAAGAACAAAAAAAAAGAACAAAATTGAGAATGTCATTTCCAATTCCAACGTGGTTACTAACATGATATTTCGTTTGGGGTTTATGTAATTCCCATTTTTTCACAACCTAGATTTGGTGGACTTTAGGAAATTCAAGTTCAAACTCCCCATCAATAACTGAAGTTCATGGAGAACATTAAACTTAATCGCATTCTCTCCATCCAGCCATGGTTGGGTAGTTCTTGAGAAGATTGGAAGAAAAGGGTGTTGTATATATCACGGTTAGCTTCCGAAGGAAATGTGGAGCAAGCATCTAACCAATTCCTTTGTTGTTCTGAGAAGGAGCTTTAGATCATCTCTTATTCTTACTCTTATCCCTTTCTTCAGAACTCCACTCTTACTTCACTGTAATTGTCCTGAGGAAACCCATGTGAACATCTCCTTCTGGAGTGGTAGTCAGTGAAAACACAACTTATATCACCCCGTAATGTCTGACTATGCTGGCTAGAAATCATAGAAGGTGAAGTCTAACCCATCAAGTTTTCCTCCTCCTTCTCTCCCCCATCTACAGCAGGAGCTTCAAAGGTTTGGAGTGGAGAATAGCCCAGCAAACCACCATATTTGGAAAGTGCCTTTTGAGCATGAATCTACAGTGACCTCCAGTGGAGCACCAAGGAAGTTGAGATGCTCACCAACTGGTGCTCCTCAGAAGTCTACAAGACCAATATCTGATGGGTAGAAGAAAGGCCAAGCAATGCATTTATCTACAGCAAGACCTTGTCCTTTTCCAAGGCGTTGTGTTTGCCCATACCTCCCACATGTTCCTTCGAAGGAGACTTGGATACCACCAGCCTTGGCACGGTGGTTTGCAAAACAACCAAGTGAAGCTGCACTGTTTCATTACTCCAAATTTATTAGTGAGTATAGATTAATTCTCTCCTAGGGTCCCTGGCATGCAACAAAGCTCTACAGTGTTACTCCTTGAAGTAGAGTAACGCTATGGTTTTCGTTACGGTAGGCTAAGGCTTTCTTTCTTTTTGTCACAGTGTTGTTCTTTTCTTCGACCACAGGAGAGAGGAAAAGAAATCAAGACGAAAAGAGTTACATCTGTTGACATTTATCTTGTAATGAACACATGATACTATTCCTTGGTTTATCATTGCCACAAATCTTAATACTGCAGATGGCAAAGATTCTGCATTCGGTGTCACCATTTACATTCAGACATGTTGGCTCAGGAGAATCAAAGACAAACAGAACGATATTAAACATTTTGATATAAAAAAGTCGTATTTTAAGCATGGCTTTCCGAGAGTGAACTGAAGGTCAACGAAAGGGTGATATGGAAGGCGGTGGGACGAGAAAAGAGGACCCATTTCCCTGGTTTTCCTGACTGGCAGAACTCTAGGAACAGTATTTTCAGCGTTAAAAAGAATCGGCCTCTCCAAAACTGAAATGCATCTCATCGAAATAAATATCCTGCATTCGTATTGCAAAGATTCTTTCGCTTTTTTTCTTCTTCTGGAAGATATATTAAGAATTCCCCCCAAAGGTGTTTTGGTTTGGTTTTTTTTCCATATCACTCACATTCACTCTGGAACCTTTTCTACTTCACATACAAACCACGTCTCATCAAAAGTCACGTGACAATAAGGATACCAATGACAACAGCAGGGGTATTTCTCTCTCTCTCGTTTGATAGCAATGGACGCTCTCCCCCCCCCACCCCCCAAACCTCCCTCCAGCACCCCCTTTAAAACTGCACCCCTTCTCAGCCACTACAACAATCCCCCCCACCCCGAGTCCACCGTGTTGGGGAAGGCGCAGTCCAGTGGAAGCACCCCACATGGAAAGGGCCTGTTTCCGTAGACTGGTTCACATGTGTCTCGTGGCTGAAGGTGGCAGAGACAGACGGAGGACAATGGACATGCTGGAATCCCCTTAGAGTAAAGTATTAGAAGTACACAACAAGTGTCTCTCTGCAGCCAGAAGGTTCAAACAGCCATGGGACTTGATCAGTTTTGTGGTGGACTTCATCCTGAGTCATGAAGATGGAGATTGTCGATCATGTGGCTGGAAAGATGGTTTCTGTGGTTATTTGCCATCATAAGAATGTCATCCTCTTTTGGCAAGGTTTTCAAAGGAGAGAGAGGACAACTAAGAAACAAACCCAACAGAAAAAAGGCAAAGGAACTGGATCCATTGAGTGTCCAGCATATCCAGTTTTGGGTTCAAATCGTGCCCGTTTCCTACAAAATACAACATTTCTCTGGAAGTTTAAACTTAGGCAGCAGGATATGGTTTGCTGGAGGAGCAGTTGAGCTTCCCTGTTGAGGAGCAGTTGAGTTTCTCTTTTAGATGTAGAGTGGAGTTTCTTGACCGGTGAGCAGCCGGAACATGGCAGCAGGCATTGTCTTCATGTGGATCTGTTTGGAAGAGAATTGGGGATGATGATGAAGGACTGGAGGCTTCAGACTGGCTGACTACAGCCATTCTTCATGGTTAGTGTGGACCTTGGATGTGGTCAAGATAACCGTTAAGGTCAAAGCCCATCAACAACCAGGGCAGAGATGGAAGAGATGTCTTCCTAAAGCCATGGCCAACCACAGTATACCTAACACCCAACAGTCATCACCCTTATAAAATTCTGATTCCCAGGAGCTCAAGGCAGGCTGTGCAGGCCACAAAAATGTGGGGGCAACAGCTTATTCCCGCTGAGACAGCCATACTGAACTTGATGGACAGACGTGGACAAAGATGGAAAGACAATTTCCAAGGTACTGAAGTATCATCCCTACGTAGAGGACCCTTCTTAATGTGATTTTGGAGCTGTGGTGGCACAGTGATTAGAATGCAGGATTGCAGGCTGACTCTGCCGACTGCCAGCAGTTTGATCCTGACCAGGTTGACTCAGCCTTCCATCCTTCCGAGGTGGATAAAATGGGGACCCAGATGGTTTGGGGCAAGAGGCTGACTTTATAAACCGCTTAGGTCTGTAAAGGACTGTGAAGTGATATATAAGTCCTAGTATTGCTAGTCCTTCCTTCCTTCCATCCTCCCTTCCCTTCCCTTCCCTCCCCTCCCAATGCTTAGAATGCAGAATTGCAAGCTTAGCCTGCCCACTACCAGCAGTTCGATCCTGACTGGCTCAAAGTTGACTCAGTCTTCTATTCTTCCAAAGTCGGTAAAATGAAGACTCAGATTGTTGAGGGCAAGACGCTGACATTTGTAAATCACTTAGAGAGGGCTGTAAAGCACTGTGAAGTGGTATACAAGTGCTATTGCTATCTTCCTTCATGCACTCTGCCATCCCAACCATGGGGCAACTTGTGAAGTTTGGTATGACATTTCTGGTCCGGTTGCCTAGCTTGGAATGTACTAATGGTTCTTTCTTTTGATTAAAAAGAAATAAAAACCACTTCTATCTTTATCACCGCTAAAAAAACATGCACACTAGGAAGATTCACCTCTCCTACGGAGTTGGACAAGGCTTGGACAATCTTCTCATGAGCTGTAGCGACGACACTTTGCCCGTTGATCTCGATAATGCGATGCCCTACTCGGACCCCGCCTCTCTCTGCAATCCCACCTCGCATCAAGCTGCAGATCTGGATGGAGAAAAGGAGAGGGGTTCAATTAAATGGAAAAGGGGCAGTTTGGTTGGAAACAATGGGAAGGTCTTCTTAGCTATCACCCTACAGAAATCATGCATTTCCCTTGGTTGAGGGATTCAGTCTTTTACCATCTTTACCCCCTGCTTTCTAAAGGTGGACAAAGAGAGAGCAAAAGTTACTCAACAGTAGGAAGCTAAGATGATCGCAATGGGCAATGCCAACCCAACTTCAATAGGGAAGGAAGTTGTTGAAGTAGCAGCAGAGTTGATCTTAAGATTTAAAATTTTGCAAGGATGGTGCCTAAGCTGAAGTTGGGTCATGAGACACCTGCATACCAGCCACCAAGTTCAGAGGCCACGAAGGCCTCCACAAACTCTGATGATGACTCCTTAGCACAATCTAGAGCTCCTGGTTGATCAGGAAATGATCTTCCAAGTCCCAGCCCACCAGTGCCTCCCTCCTGATGGAAAGGAGAACGAGAGTCAGAAGTTTCTCCTAAAGCCCCGTGATCCTCGTGCTTTTAAGTGTGCGCTTTCCCCAAAAGAAACTCCGCACTTCCTGTGAGTGCCGGCTGGAGAACAGTGTAGAAATGGTTGCTATGGGAATAGGTCTCTATGCACACACAACACGCATACAAATGGGCTTTAATTCCTGTTCTTGGATACATCCTGACTCTGGGAAGTGCTTTCTTTCAAAAGCCTGTTAGGAAGTGGATACGGTGCACCAAATAGGCTTGAAGTTTTGAAACAGTTTCCTGGAGAAGTGGATCTTCTCACTGCCTGGCGTCCACTTTTGTTGACATTTGGGGAGAAGAATTTAGGTTCAAGAAGAAAAAGAGGTTAAAGAATGGATGATCAATGGGGGCTAAGAATTTGGATTATCATGTACAGATGGACCCACGGAAAACACATGGTCAAAAGGCTTGATTTTTACATTATATGAAAATTGGCATTTTTCTTTGCTTTTTTTCTTTCTTTTTTCTTCCTTAGTTTATATTAATTGGTATCCGTTTTTATCTTCTTTTTTAAAAACATTTCAATAAAAATCCTATTAAAAGAAAACCAATCTGGCTCTTCTTGTTATTGTAATACTGCAAGAATTTTTTTTTTTTTAAAAAGGGTTTTGTTTATTTACGAGGCAACTTTCCTATGGAAAACCCCAAACAGTTTGGTCTTTATAACCCCCCTCTGGAGTTATTTCTCAGCACCCAGAGTCCCGTAGAAGTCCCGGAAGTAACAGCTGAGAAGAGCAAATTGTGGGTTAGGTTTCTGCACCAGGAATTTTCCTTAATCGTGAATATATGTTATAGCCACTAGATGGTACTAAGCGACAATTAAAAAGTGGTCTAGCAGATGATAAAACAATTCCGAAGCCATCTGGTGATTCTCTATGGGTGGCCAAAGCTGCATAAGACCTCTGGCACAAGCATCTGGACTGGAAGCATCTCTGTTTAAAGGAGGAGAACTTTAAGGAACCCCACCATCCTGTCCTGAAGAACCAAACATGAGTCTTCACGCCCCCACATACAGTTGTTGTTGTTAGTTGCGAAGTTGTGTCTGACCCACCGCAACCCTATGGACAACGTTCCTCCAGGCCTTCCTGTCCCTTACCATCTCCTGGAGTCGATTTAAGCTCAGCCAACTGCTTCAGTGACTCCATCCAGCCCCCTCCTTCTCTGTCATCCCCTTCTTCTTTTTTGCCCTCAATCATTCCAAGCATTAAGCTAGTCTCCAGCGAGTCCTTCCTTCCTTCCCATGAGGTGGCCAAAGTCTTTGAGTTTCATCTTCAGGATCTGGCCTTCTCAAGAGCAGCCATGGTGGATCTCCTCTAGGACTGACCGGTTGGATGGCCTTGCAGTCCAAGGAGTCTTCTCCAGCACCAGAGTTCAAAGGCCTCCATTCTTTGGTGCTCAGCCTTTCTTAGGGTCCACCTTTCACAGCCATACATTGCCACTGGAAAAACCATAGCCTTGAAAACCATATACAGCAAGGCTTCTCAATTTCCTTCCATGTCTTCAAATTGTAGCTTTCATTAGATAGTGTCCTTTCATGGTTCCTTTTCAGGAACCAAGCAGATACCCTCGATGTGATCAACAGCTTAAGGAACCTCCCAAGGTTACCTATATCAGGAGGTAGGGGAGAGAGAAATATGTGTGATGACCTTATGCCAATGCCACAATGTACATGATCTCAACAGAAGATACCAGGACATAATTATGGCCCTTGCATGATGACATCACTTGAGTGTGGAGTCGTTTTGGTGTCATGATAGTTGGCCGTGGACCATGCTGGACCGTCTTTGATGCTCCCACATGCTTTATTCTTCCTTTCATGTGTGTGAATGTTACAAATACAATGACCAAACTTGGAATCTGTTGTTCCTGATCAGGTCTGACTTATAAGTCAAATATGGATTTCTGAATTTTGACCAGTTTGGGATCTAAGATCAAAACATCATCTGAACTCAACTGTTCCTTGACTTACTCTACCCACTGGAAAGAAGTGGAGAAGGCACCAGCTCTGTATATCACCTGGGTGCTCATTGCAAGCTGGGTGAAGGCACGAATATTTGTGAGGACACCAAGTTTTTGTGGCAGACTAACATGGCTTCTTTTCCAGGACTTGTCGACAAGACAAGACAAGACACCCAAGCACTGAGTTGCCCTCTTCTGTTGAGGATAAATTGCTTTCCCAGCCCAAATTATCATATCCAGGATTGAATGAACGAAGAGACTCACAATTCCATTCTGTACACTGAAACCCAGCTGGTATTTCAGATCCGGGCGCTTGATTAGGACAGTGGTGACCGGAGGGCAACTGACAATGTTCAATTTCACTTGTGTCTGATTCTTAAGACCCTGCAGAAGACACTCAACGTTAGTCATTATCTCATCAAACAAAGCAAGTTAGACAAGATGGACATCCGGAACTGGCCAGAAGAAAATCATGACATTACCACACCAAATGAGGCAACAGGTGTAACTTGCATCCTTTGCAGAATGTCACAATTGGCCTAGTGTCTGGGCTACTTTAAATGATGGTTAGGGATTCTCAACATGTTGTCAGAACTCACCTGGGCACTTAGTTTGTGGCTCAACATAAGTTTGAGATAGGTGTCAGAACCTAGCCAATATGTAAATATGATGATAGGAGGAATTAATGTGGAAGCCACTAGTGTCATTCCATCCTCCCAAATGACCAGCTGACACAAATAAGGATAGATGGGTACCTTAATGATTCCTTGGCAGGTTGCTAAGGGAAGGCCAACTAAACTGGTCCCATTAATGGACATAATCTGGTCTCCGATGCTGAGCTTTCCTGAACGAGCTGCCGGCCCTCCATTCATCATATTAGCCAGGATGACCGTGGGCAAAATGGACCCCCAGCCAGACTCCACAACCACCACACCAAGGATCTCCCCCTTGTGTTTGGCGATCTGCAGCTGGAAGACAAAAGAGCGGAGAGGATGCTTGTGGAACATCTGCAGAAACAGGAGGTGGTTTCTTCTCCACGCATGTTCTCCAAAAGTTTGGTGCATAATCTCCAAAGAACTGCTACAGGCTGTTGCAAAACACTTTCCCTGCATGCAGAAGAAGTCCAACCTCAGTCAAGCTTGACTTAGTTATTTTTTTGAAGAGAAGACATGGTTGTTGGGGAAATCTGAAGTGACTTCTTTTGGCTGGCCTAGGAAACAACCAGGGCTCTTTCCAGAAAAATGCCGCATTAAGGAAAGTGACTTCCATCCTGCCTCCGTTTGGCAAATATTTCCACCCCCAAGTCCATTCTCCTCATTCTGCATTGTGACTCCTTCAAGGAAAACCTAGTTTGTTATTGACTTTCTCCAGTAATGCAAACAATGGTCCAACATGCACCAGGGAGCATGCGTGCCCTCTCCCTCATCCTGAATCTGAGTAGATTACAATTTATTTACCCTTCCCCCAGTATTGATTTAAAATCCAATTTCCACCTGGCTTGTATATTTTGGCTTCGCTTCCCTTCCTTTGGCTGCTTTTCAATGTCCAAGCATATTGCTTCTACACAGCCTGAGCTGTCAAGGATAAAGAGATGACTCGCCTTGTGGTTACATCTATGCAGCTAGTTTCAAGAGTAGTTTTCTCCTCTAAAATGACTTTTCACATATTAAACACCCTCAGTTCTCCAAGGCATCTTAAAACAGGTAAATCTGATAATTCACCCCTTTGTTTTCCAAAAACAACAGCAAAAAAATGACTGTCCTTCCATCCATCCATCATCTATAACATTTATACGGCAACTCACCTCACAAGAAATGACTCTGGTTGGTGCACAACAATAAAAAAGATACCAGAAAAAGTATTGCTACTTTCTAGAGGATATTCTGGATTTATGCCACTCTGATATGGTAGCCCTCAGTGGTGGATTAAGGCTCACTGGTGCCCTAAGCCCTGACAAATCTTGGTGCCCTCTCCTTTGTACATACTGTACAAACGAAGCCATATTCTCAACTTTGTGGTGCCCCTTTGGGCCTGGTGCCCTAAGCACGTGCTTAGTCTGCTTCATGGTTAATACACCACTGGTAGCCCTGGTCAACATCTCGGGGAACTTAATTTCATTCTTCTACCCTGAAGGCTTTGCAAATGGCCTCTTGAAACTCCAGCTAAGTTCTCAGCAGTGACCTCATGCACGAGGAAAGGTTGAAGGAGCTTCCAATGATAAAAAAACATCCCCCACCACCCCAAAATAACCCAGTTCAGAAAAAGGCAATCACCTCTTTGCAGTTCTCTGAGTTGGAGAAGTGAATCAAGTCATCATTATACATTTCCTGGGTGTTGATGATGTCGCTGTATTCTTTCTGACTCAGATCTTCGGGGTTGATGCCATTGGCCCGGAGAAATTCCTGATAGGCCACGCTGAAAGCTTGTCCGATTGATTGAGCGATCAGCTGGGCCTTCAAGAGGAGAAGGAATGAGATCAGGATCTTTGGAGAGGAACAACATACTTGTTGGCCAACTGAAGAGATTGGCTCATCCTATTCTGGAAACTGACCCCAATGGACAATGTTTTTATTTTGCTGTAGAAATGGAAACTGTTTGGATGAAGACTTGTAAGGATAAAAAACATTGAGCTAAGCCAACCTTGCAGGACCAGCTAATAAGAACAGAATGGTTGTCACAATTATTTGGGGTTGGGAGGGGAGGCAAGACTTGATGAGCTTCAGTTGCCTTCCTTAAGTAGAGATCACCTTACTTTTTGGTCTAACACTACTTGGGAGAAAATGAATCCCTCTGTTTTTAAGATTTTGAAGCTTTCTTTCAACAAATACGTCTCCAGGAGTCCAGGAGACTAACAGGACAAATAAAAGAGGACCCCTTTTCTCCCATAATGCATAATTGGGTTTGGAAATGGACTGTCTTCAGATATGGCACCAGCCGTAACATCAGATGTCTTTCTAAGGCCATTAGACTCACTCTTGGAGTATCAGATTATCAGAGGCAATTAGCTCTGATGGCTCTTGCAATAATCTAATTGATTAGATAATAAAAGACATCATGTGATTCCATAGTGTTATGTGAGCTCTTACTCCAGATTCCTACTCTGTTATTCTCTGAGGGATTTCAGTTTATTGGATTTCAGTTCCCATAATTGCAAAGAGATATGCCATCCAAGGTAGAAATTATGGAATATAGAGTCCATCCCTGTGTGAGGACTGGAATTTATGGAGAGTTGGGCACTAAAACATCTACAGAACTTGATTCTATGGAGCTCCTTCCACCCTTAATCCTTTTCCTTTATTCCGATTTTTAAAATTCCAAGTTCTAGGTAAGTGTTTTTCAAACTGGCTGGGGAATTGAAAAGCATGGTTCTAGGTGTACCACTGGAATATTTTGACCTTCAAAGAAGTAAGAGAGAAGGATAATTCATGATTTTCAACAGTGGGTTCAACTCTGCCTTGGCCAAAGGTTGTAACATGAACATTTTTCAAAATGAGGTCCTAATTGTTCACAATGGTATCTCGTGTAGAATTTCTGTGTGGCCATTTAAGATAGGAAAAATAGGCAATTCTTGGCCACTAGATGCCACTACAGCAGAGACAGTATAAGTGTCTGTTGTGGGTCATAACATGGACTTCTAATTTAAAAAGCACCTGTAAGAAGACCCAGAATTAAATGCTCGTTGAAGCCATTTAACATTACTCTTCTTTCTGGTCACTATTCTGGAACCAAACCATAACTTTTAAAGTTCAGCTTCCTGTTCTGCAATCATATGGCTTGACTTTTTAATATTTTAGCTCTTCTGCAATCCTCCTTCACCAAAATAAAATATGGTGACTGAGAATCTGCAGCAAAGAGGGATCTGCAGGAAGATGTAAAAGAATTGCTCAGTTGGTTGAACACCTTCTTTATGTGAAGACCATTCCTGGCATCTTGAGTGTAAAAGATCAGGTAGGAGGTATGCAAGAAACATCTCCCTTGGGGAATCACCAAGGGTCAAGTCAACTCTGAAGGGTATGGATGATATTCACTCACATCCTCAGATTCAAAAACATGGCAGATCATCTTATACTGTTTCTTCCCTTCTTGCACTCCGGGGGTCGTCTCGATGCAATCCTGGGATGCTGACCGAGGCATTCGACGGCGAGCCATCAGGACCACGATGTTGCCAATGTCAGCAATGTAAGAGATGGTGCGCAGTGCATGGTCCATCATGGTTTCCTGGAAGAAGGGGGCGAAGAAAGCAAACAGCAGGCCCACTTGAAAAAGGTTGCATTTGTTCTCAGTCAATGCAAATTAGGTATAAAAAAAAAAACCCAAACCCCAAAAGGTTAAGAGAGGAAAAATACAATACAAATAGTCCTTGTCTTAGGACGGTAAAGGAACCTGGAATTTCCATTGTAAGTCAGTCGTAAGTCAAGGCACCCAAGCAATTGGACCCAATTTTTAAAAAAAATTTTTGAAGCCATTAAATCATTGTATTCCTATAATTTCCCCGCCGCCCCAGAAACCAGCTGAAAAGGCCAGAAACTGGCAAACATAATAAGTCAAAGTTGCACAACTGCAGAACATTGCAACTGGCCCTAATGGTGAGCCAGTAGCCAAGTGCCCAAAATGGGGTCGTGTGACCACAAGGATGTGTGCAGCCATTGGAACTCTGGAACCAGGTCATGAGCAGCTTTTAGATGGTTGCTAAACAAGGACGGCCTCTATGGTGAAGTTGCAGTGGCTAATCACCAACGGTTAATAGACCTCACTCTAATATGAGCAATTGGGGTTCAGGTCCCCTATTTCACATCATGGGTAGGCCTGCCTGATGATCTCTTTTCCTTTCCTACTGCCAATGCAAAATGAATAACAGAATGACAGAGTTGGAAGGGACCTTGGAGGTCTTGTAGTCCAACCCCCTGCCCAAGCAGGAGACCCTCGTTCATTTCAGACTGTCCAGGGCTGTCCAGTCTCTTCTTGGAAACCTCCAGCACCCACAATTTCTGGACACAAGCCGTTACATTGGTTAATTGTTCTTAATTAAACCATTGAATGCGACTTCACTCCCTGGGTGAACAACTCAACTCTTGCCTTGCCTTTCAGATGGCATCCTAGAACAATTGCCAGTCACCACACCTGGATGAAAAAGAAGGGCATATAGACTACAACTCTTCGTGAAGATACGCTGAAACTGGCCAGGATCAATGACAGGCGGAATTGATATTCTCGCGCTGTTTGACTTTTGTTCTTCAACTCTTGCCCCAGAGACCCCTCTAAGCATCAAAGTCAACAGAGGTCTACAAAGAGAAGGAAATTAATTTGTTCAGAGCCCTCTTAGCACCTCCAGTTTTGCTTTTAGCTACGGTGGATCAGCACAAAGCAGACAGTTGGCCTTTCTGGGTTCACAGTGGCTTTCATTATTTACATGTGGCAGTGAAATGCAACTATGAAATTCATTTGCTACATCGGCTACCTTGCTCCATTGTGGTTTGTCATTTTATTAAATACCAGGAATAAACCCAGAACCACATGGTGGCCACAATCAGACCTTTTCATAATGACTCGAACAGCTGCCTGTCTGGGAAAGCAACCAGAAAGTTGAGTGAGATTCTTGAAGAAAGAGTCACTTTTCCGGGCCTGGCAGAATAGCACAGAAAATCCTTGTTTAGCAACTGCTTCAAACAGTGACTGCAGTCATGATGGGGATTGAAAAAAAAAGTCATTTTGCAGCCCATTCATTTACAAGCTTTGCAGGTCTGTAAAATGAAAGAAAGCTGAATTTGGCTCATAAGCACCATTCGGACAAGGACAAAGATTTCAAAATCTCTGTTTTGGGGGCTTGTGGGATTGGGATTGAGGAAGAAATGTAAAATATACGGAAGAAAACTAAACACGTTGCAGGCTCCACTGTCATTGTTACAGGACATGGAAGTGCTTTGGAATGAGTGTTCAGGAACTTTTCTAAATTAAAATGCAAGGAATCTTCTCTTGGCCAAAAGCTCAGATCAGCACATTTTTCCCAGCCTTTCTCGGTCTGATTTCAACTCTCAGAATTCTCAAGATGGAGAATTCCACAGATGAAGATCCAAACTTCATCTGGAATGAGAGGGGGCAGCTACCCCGAAGCCAATCTGCCTTTTGACAAAGTCACAGATAAGGCTGGGCAGGAGATGGTCTCCTCCATCTTCTCTTTCCTCCAATTTTACTTTCCAGCCAACAAGATGGGAGAAGGAAAAGGGTCAGCTCTTCTAGACATCCGAATGGGACACTGGTAGAAACGTTGGGAGATTAGACTTTGGCCCATCCAAATTATTTCATGGCCCTGTAATGGATGCTGCAGTGATGGGACTGAATGCTTACCTGGGTGTCTGCATTAAGAACTTTAATTCTCTGGGTGGAGATGAACAGGTCCACCTCTGTCAAAGCATGGACATCTCCTTCAGAAGTCTAAAAAAGACAGTAGTAAATTCACTTAAAGAATGTTCTTGAAATAGTAGGCTCCTCACAGACTACTTCGGATATGATGTGACATACAACAGGAACACAGAGTGATTTACTGTGACACAGGACAGCTATTTGGAATGATTAATTTTCAAAAAAAGACATGCAAAGCTTCAACGGTACAAATTAACTTTCCAAATTCAGAGTTCTGCCTTTACCAAAGATGGGAAACAAGGCAAGAGAGATATTCTAAATCTGAAGTTAGCAATGATCTCCAGTGGAATAATTATATTAATCAGATGAGGCTGAAACTCGGAAAACTTTTTAAAGATCAAGAGGTGATTTATACGAAGGGGATTTTATTCCAGAATTTTAGGGTAATAGCTAAACTTAAGAATCACACACATTTTGGCTGGCTTTCCTGCTTTAGACCACCAATGGGCAGAAATGGGACTTGTTGGATCTACTCTGATTTATTTTTGTCTTTATTAAAAACCCTAAGCTGATGTATGATGTATAAAGTAGGAGTTTAGCATTAAGGATCAAGCTCCATTCAATTGTTTTTCCCCAGCAGCCATTTCGCCCAAAAACGCATTCTCTGTTCTTTTTTCTCCCATCAACCTCATCTTCAGAACCAAGGCGAGTTGACCTTAAAAAAAGAAAAGCTGCCCTGGCAGACTGAAAACGAAAAGAAATCATGACTATTCCTGAGCCCTTTCTGCTACTACGGGAATCAACAGAAAGAAACTTTTGCCAAAGAAAAATATTATGTGTATTGAAGCGTAATGAAAATTAAAAAGGGAAGGGGGAAAAATGTCCAAGTAGCACAGCGAGAAGACTTGGGGAGAAATGGAAAGTCCTCTAATGAAACCAACTGGCCTCCATCCCTCCAACCAGGCAGATTATGTTTGATACAGACATAAACACAAAAGATTCATACTACGGTTTCATGAACTTCCACACAGAGAAGCACAACAGGATGCACAAGGACGATTAAAGAAGGGATGGGTGGATGAAAAAGCCAAAAGCAATCCAAAATGTGAAACAGACATTAGAATTCAAGAAAAACAGTTTTACACACCGCTTTTTTCTTGATTTTAGCTGCCTTTTGCATCCTCTTGGGGAGAACGAGAAGCATTAAAAATAAATAAATAATACATAAATCAAAGGGAAACAGACAAATGCATAAAAGGGGAGGGGGAGGAGAAGAAGAAGGGGTGGAAAACCATCTTGGGGAGTTAGCAAAATATTTTGGAAATCCGTCCTCTCGGGGATCCCCAAAATGTCACAAGTGGGAATTTAACAGAGGGGTATCCTGCATGCGAAGGGGTCGTGGGGCACCATTCTGAGAATGAAGCAAGCATTTCAGAGGGAGGCCAAACTCACTGCTCTTTTGTCTTCTTCTCAAACATCAGGATATCTTCTCATTTCCCTAGAAGATCTTTGCTTGCTTTTGATAAACCTGAAATTTCAGGCTTTTTAAGGACAGGGGTCTCCAAATTTGACAACTTTAAGACTTATGGACCAACTCCCAGAATTCCCCAGCCAGCACATGCTTAAATTCTTAAAGTTACCTAGTTTGGAGATCCCAGTTCTAGGACATTAAATATGGCAGCCACCAGTAAGATTAGACCAAGCCAAAACACCAAAGCCTGGGAGATATTTACAAAGAATATTCTTTTGGGGAATATTCTATTGTAATAATTATTTGAAAGTTATTGGCCACCCAAGTCTAGTGATGCTCAATGGGAGAATTCAAGGGGCCTGTGCCAGAACATGGCAACATGCATTGTAACTAAGAAAGATGTCACCAAAAACAGCGACCAGATCCAGTGTCTCCTCCAGGAACCCAGAAAACCTAGTAAAACTTATTTTTGTTGTCATGTTGTCTTGCATTTCTCCAATCTTGTTGAGAATCAGTTACAATGACAGCCCCACAACACAAGTGTGTTAGACAGTGCCAAGAGGGGAAGAGATGGCACTCCATACATTCTTAATAAACAGCTTGAACTGACTCATGCTTCCATGAACATTAATGCGAGTGGTTGGTTACAAAAAGGGAATCGAACTAAACATTACGAGTTCACCCACCTAATTAGGATCAATGTATCTAATTAGACTTAAGAAATTGGGGACGATGTTATGTTCTGTACATATCTTACATATCCTTACATAAGAAAATCTACAGCTGTCTCGTCCAGTCTGTCACTTTCTAGAAAGGTTAGGTTGAAATGAGTTTGAGAAGGTTGTCATTATTACCTTTATCCAGTATATTTTCACATATTTGCAAGATCACCACATATAATAAAATGAACCTGGATTTTGACTATATTTCCAGCACTTATTGGAAATCCCTTTATATATTTTCACTAGTTTATCTGGGGGTCAAGTACCAACGATATATCATTTTACAAAAGTTTTCTTTTGAGCTATAATTTTATGTAATTTTAGTCCATTCATCCATACATTCTCCCATTTATTTAGCATTATATTATACCCCCCAAAATTACCCATTTTTTACAATACATTCTCTAACATATTCACCTTCTTGGTTCATCTTGAGTAACATTTTATATGCTTTAGAAATCAAGGGGTCATCTCCAGAACATAAATTAATGTCCCGTTCAGATTTAGCTCTGATTCAGAGCTGCATTACAGACCCAGATCCCTGAATCTAGTCTTGACAGTGATTTCAAAGACCTTGGGAAGCTCTTGTGGTATTGGTTGTCTGCAGCAAGAAGATCCCCACATTCCCCGAGGAGAACCATGTTTCTAAATCTTGAAAGTCCAATCATTAAAGGTTGTTGGTCCTTCCCACCCTACCTTGACACGGCTCACTGCCTCCTGGGCTTGCATCATCCGGATGTTTTTGGAAGGGTTGCGTTCGGAGAGCAATTGGGTAGAACCCAAGTAATTGGCTGCGAAGATGATGCCATCGATGAGGTCCTCGGGCTCGCAAGGGCCTGGAACTAAAAGCGGAGAAGAGGCAATGATGTCTCAAGCAGAAGCAGACAAAGAGGAAGAATGAACTACGGGAAAGTCTTGGTGGCTCAGTGGTAAGAAGGTAGTATTGCAGGCTAATTCTGTTGACTGCCAGCAGTTCGATTCTCACCGGCTCAAGGTTGACTCAGCCTTCCATCCTTCTGAGGTGGGTAAAATGAGGAACCAGATTGTTGGGGGCAAATAGGCTGACTCTGTAAACAGCTTAGAGAGGGCTGTAAAGCACTATGAAGCAGTATATAAAGTGCTATTGTTATTGTTACAAATCCTAAACCCTCTTTTCTTAATAGACATTAATAAATAATAATTAATTAATAGACATTTTGTACCTGTGTTCTGGATAATAAATACAAGGTCGCTTTTATTAAAATTAATTATCAGTGTTTTAAAAAATAGCACAAATTATCAAATTGATCTTACTCAAGTTTTGTTCTTCCTTATTTCCACTAAATCTGTGGCTATGAGACCCTGAGCCTCAATTAAGAAGAGATCCTTGAGCTACTCATAAAATGGAGAACGTGCAGTGTTGGGATTGCTTGAAGCTTAATTTTTTTTTCTTTTGCAGACTGATGCATCCTGCTATCATCTCCCACCTAAGATCATTACAAGGCAAGGAAATTTCCTCCCTTTAACAGTGCAACAGTAAAAACATGGATGCTTGCTGTGGCAGCAGCCGAACGCTGTTCTCATAAGGGGAAAAATTAAATAAAATCACAGAGGAAGAAATGTGGTGAATCAAGAGATAGATTCCAGCTGGCTCTGTGAATAGGTTCCTGAAAATACATATTTTCCCCTCTCTTAAACTCACGACAAGCCCAGGGCTTGTTCCTATGCGAGGCACACGTTTTTCCCCAAGGAAAAATAACAAAACGAGAAATTCCCCCGTTGCTTAGCTGGTTATTGTTCCTGTTAATTTAAGCATGTCAAGATTAGAAAAAGAAGAACATTTGACTAGGCTTTGCTGGTTTTCTAAAAGGCCTTTGCAGGAGAGTGTCAATTGGCACTGACCACCTCAACAACAGCAAGACTGGGCAGCTGAGAGGCCAACGAAAATGTGAAGGCAGTAACCAGGAGGCATTGTCAAGAATCAAAATACTGTATCGCAGAGAAAAGGAGAGGCAGACCAAGCTATGGCTGATACTATCCAAGCAGATCAGTTGCTAGGGTGGTTGGTAGGGCTCATCCTGAGCTTGAGAACACTTTATTTGCTGGTTGGTTGGTTGCATTTATAGATGTCAAATCCTGGAGCGCACGCAGAGAGTGCAGGCAGGGTGGAGAAGCTCAAAGTCATAGTTTTTCTCATTTAAGAGTCTTTCTAGCCCACCTTCATGTTGAGCAGAAAGCTTAAATGAACGAACATATCTCAGTCTGGAGCTAAAATGAAATCTGAGGAGAGGCTAAACCGAGCTTTTTGGGAGACACACAGTTCACACTCAAGATGGAACCTCCAAGACTGAGAAGCCCTTGTTGACCCAAGTACAAAGCTCCTGGTTCATTTGATGGAGGCAATCAAAGATCTCTGAAGATCTCGAGTTCCAGAGGTTGATGCAAAGAGAAGGAAGGCTTCCTAAAAGACTTGGGAAATCAAAACCATTTTCTCCACCCAAATCATGGGAGCCGGTGAAGCAATGGTTCATCAGGAGGAATGGTTACCAACCATTTGGGTGGGTCTGGTAAGCCTCTAGATTCTCAATTGATTGGCAGACCTGCCCTCTTTCTGCACACCATGGAAGATCAAGAGGAAACAATGTTCAATCTAGGAGACATTTACTTGATTCTGGCCAAGCTGTGTTCCAGGATCAGTGGAGACCTTCATCCAAAGTCCTCCACTGCAATGGAAACAGGGGGCTACAGCAAGAGCTTCTAAAGCATCATGTTGTGAAGTAGACCTTTGTGCAAAGAATCCAGGATCCTTTCAGTCAATGATGCAGTCCTCCACATTTCTACCCAGGAATAAGCCTGTCTTACTCACTGGGGCTTCCTTCC
>JANHFN010004944.1:139474-150843 GCA_032468175.1 Toxicocalamus goodenoughensis
GGCCTGTGCCCTTCCCCAGTTTCCTCCACAACCACCGGAGCCACACTCCCACTCCCTGTCAGCTGTTCCATCTCTCCTTTGGAATCAGACTCCAACAGGGGCAGGACACTGGCCTTCAGAGGCTTTGTCCCTCCAAAGAAGAAGCAGAAGATGGCAGGGACTTTTTCATGGAGGTGGTATGGAGTCCTTGCATGACTAAGAGTCACAGTGGCCAAAATTCCACAGAGTTTGACTGGTCAAAGTGGAGCAGGGGAAGGAAGGAAGAGTTTGACATTCCAATGCTCTTCCAGAAAGAAGCTTCACGGATCAAAAGCCATGCCAAATTCCTGGATGGTCCACTCTAGCAGATGCTGAAGATAAATGTAGTGGAGGAACTATCTAAGCCAGGGGTGTTCAACTTTGGCAATTTTAAGACCAATGGACTTCAACTCTCAGAATTCTGGGAGTTGAAGTCCACAGGTCTCAAAGTTGCCAAGGTTGGACACCCCTGTTCTAACCTTTGCAATTTTTGCTGTCATAAAAGCCATAGAAAATTGAAAGAAAGAAACCAGAGACTGAGGTCCCCTTAACAGGAAATTAATTTCGAGGTGGTTTGCCCTTCTTTGATCTCTGAGAAAGCTCTCAATTTTATATTTTTTAATCTTTCTTCCTCCCCCCCCCCGACTTGATGACAAAGGTGACCTTGTTATCGGGATTAAAAAAAATTGTTCAGACAGCTTTGTACCCGCCGACGTGGAGCGCATACCAATGAGGGAGCAATGTGGACAGATTCCCAGATTCCTTGGCATTATCGGCCTGATTGACTGCAATAACGGCTGCCTCAGAAGCAATCCAGAGAGAGAAGAAATTAAAACAGACCACCATGCAGTCAAGGATAGCTGTTGCCTCCTTCCTATTCAACGGGGGAAATGCTTATCTGCTCCCTTTCACATGGCAGATTCCTCCACACCTCTTAAAGATTTTTTTGCTTTGGTGATTTGGGAAAGAGGGAAGATTTTCTTCTTAAGCCTAAATCACCTGCCATCGAGATTCCCTTTGTCATAAAAAGAAGAGCAAGGCAGCTTATCTCGAGCTAAAGGAAACACACTACTTGTGATGGCCACCGTTGCGTTGTTTTGGCCCAATACAGATCAGCAAGATTTTGGAAAAGGTGCAAATCCCTTTGGGTTCTGGAAATGATCGCTGCAATTCTGGAACCAAATTGCTGTTTTTCCTGCTTCCCTGATTTCAGATCCATGAAAGGGCAGCTCCCTTCACCTTCCAAGTGGTCTAGTGGTCTAGTATCAGCTAGTGCCAGCTTCTACCAAGTTTGGCCAGCTAGTAGAGTGGAAAGCTGGGGGTTGCAGACGGCACAGCTTTGGCAGAGGGACGAAGAGACTGAACCATCTCTGCCCATCTTCAGAAGCAACCATTTGATTGCCAGTATATGACTTTCCTAGCCAGCTTTCCAACAAGTGAAGTCAAGAGGGCAGGCTGGGATTCACATAATGACCATTGGATTCACTTATCAATGGCAATGATTTGCTTAACAACCATGGCAGAAAGGGTTGTGAAGTTAGATGCGTCTCACTTAACAACTGCTTCTCTTAGCAATGGAAACACCAACTCCAATCATGGTCATAAATAGAGGACTACCTATATAGTAAGTTTTGTAGGGAACACACCAACAAGAGAGCAAGAGCAGCTCCTGTTTCTCTGGCACTCGAGGTGTAAAAAGGTTTCGGTCTCGTTTTGCCATTTTTAGAGAAAGTCTAGCAAGAATCCATGCCAGGTTCCCTTTTAGATCAGTTCTTTTCTTAGCTGATTTCTCCCCCAGCAAATGTTTCTACTTTGAAGCACATTCCGCATCCAATCAGCACTGAGGCTGTATTTGTTTTTACTGCCAGTCTTCCCTCCAAGACTGTTCAACTCCTAAAATAAAGATTTCACGTGTGCAACTGGAAACCCACGAGCCAAACCTGAATAAAAGGTGGCATCCCCCACAAACTTGGTTACCGTTTCCCTTCTTCAGACAAGGCTCTGTGCATTTCCAATTTGCAAGCCATTTCAGCCATTGAGGAGACGGCAATGAAAAATGATAGCCGTTGCGAATTGTGCCACCACGAAATCGGTTCTTTTTTGTAAAAAAACTAAAATAAAATATATGCTTATTATACATGACATCCCAATTTGCACAGAGGAGGGAAGCTGCTTGATCTCAACTATATGTAAATAGAACATAACAAACCTACGGATTTCTCAGCCAAGGTAGCATGGCTTTTTTTACTGGCTGCAAACTTATTCTTGATTTTTGCAAGAGGAGAAAAATAGATTGCAAGAACAGAGGCAGTTATAGATGGGGGGGGGGAACCCTCACTCACTCAAGCAATCCATTTTTTTTTCTACATGTATTTGGTTACCATTTAATACACCACTATTGGGCAAAGTCTGTATGATTACAGGCCCTTAAATTATCTCTGCAGGAAAGAGCCATTAGCACTAGACTGCACACAGATTTTAATGGAATCTCAGCAAATAAAAGGGATACCAGAGGAACTCCAATGGGCCTTTAGCTGAGAAGGAGCAGAGTTTGCAGAAGGAAAAACTGTTTTGTTATGCCTAAGGGACAATTCCTATGTCTCATCTCTGGCAAGGAAATGCACGTACCCCAAGAACCCATGGGGCACACCCCTCACCACTGATGGGAGACGAATGTCCACACCAACTAAGCACCGGATGAAGGGACACACCATTTCTCCCCCAAAGAGAGATTGGGGTAAAAAGTTATGGGTAACAGCAATCCACTGCTTTGCTGGAAATTGGGTGCATCTACCAACAGAAAGGAGGTCAAAGATAAGTTGGATGAGTCAGGTGTCTTCTGGAAGTATTTTTGGTCATGGCCACTGTTTTTGAGAATGTGCCTCTGAGATGCTTTCAGATTCCCAAATAGTTTTCGATGTACTGACGTGTCCTGGAACTTCTTGAACTTGGGAAGCGACGTTTGTAGAACATGTGGAGTGAGAAGAATTGGACCTTTTGTTCCTATCTCATAAATGGGGACCTTCAATCAAAAGAGGGTTAGAAAGAGGATCAAAGACATCAAGAAGGGCCCACTTGAATGTATCTAGTTTCCAAGATTCAATAACTTAACCTCGTTTTTTTATAATGTATCTAATTAAGAAGACTTTGGAAGGTCTCAAAACCCAGGTTAAGGATAGATCATCATTGAGAAAATCTATAAATGTGGTCACCAAGCATTGACACTAACTTGATGGTGCATAATCAACCAATTACTTAATTAATCCAAGCGTTCTTTGGTTATCATTAGGGATTTATCAGGAGATGGCCCACCTCTGCTCTCTTGGGATAGTCAAATGGCACTCAAGAGCTGCCAGAAATGATGGTTTGTTACTTTCTAGATAATTACAGCTGCCCACAGCTGCTGTAGGCCATATTGAGCTAGAGCACTGAATGGTTTGGGCTCAAGGTTGAAAAAACAACAACTAGTACTTAACAATCAGGACAGGTCAAGTCAGGGATGCAGAGAGGTGATGGGCCAGTCCATATCTCCACCCATGTTCTCAAGGCTTCCTTCCACCTCTACAATTATATGATTTAATGTATGACAGCTCTGAGATGACTAGATGTGTAGGTGTCCTTCCAAAATTATTCATGGAAAGAGATCATGAGTAATTGGTAGATCTCCAATTCAATCCAATCAAAGAAAATCCACATTGAGACATGAGCCGATTAGCCTTAGAAGATAATAGAACCATTTGGAAAATATCTGTAAAAAGTACAGCAGAAGGAAGACATTAATAATACACAAGATGTCATTTAAATAAAGGTCTTCTCCAAAATGTTTTCCTTTTAAGACTCGCTGCTATTTGGAGACAATAAGCAGATTTATTAATGTGGTTTGCAGCATATTGTGTTGTCTTTTGTAGAGAAGTGTTGCTTTATAAATAGATTATGTGCCAGGTGTGCACCTGAGAAATCAGCTTTAAAAGATTTTCCACAGAGTTTCCCAAAAACTGTATCACGATGCACCCACAGACCTTTCCAATTATTACACCTGGTTAGAAGATAAAACCACCCGTCAATCATTCCAGCAGACGTTCAGGGAAACTTTCCCTCCTCCCACTCCTCAAAATGTCAGCAGCATTTTTTATTATTATTAGCCCTACTCCTTCAGTGCCAAGAGAACTATATTTTCCATTTAATCTCCCTGCATGTCATGAAGGATATTAAAGCTAAATAGGGGGCTTGACTTACAGCCGTTTCCCCCTTCGGTCAGGAGCTAAAACATCACCATTGGCAGAAACTCCCTTCAGGTAGTTCCCGGACATTAGGATGGATTAGGTAAGCAGAACCGGAAACCAGAGGTTATCTACCAGCTTTCTATAACTTTGAGGGGCTTATGGGTAAAGGAATCTTTTCTGCTAGGGTAAGTTCCCTCCTGAGTATCTTCTTCTTCCAGAGAGAAGCTCCCTACATTGAGTTGGAGTGGACAACTTTTGAAAGACTGGGAACAGCAACGTAGCCACCAGATCTTCTGGAGGACATCAGGAGACCATCTAATGTCTTCAGAAGGAGCTGACTCTGCTTCTTAGCTGTTTTTTTTTAGATAGGATTGAGGGTCAGAAGCTGGACAGGAGACAAGAGGGAGACAAGCTGCTCTGATTCCATCCTCACCATCCTCCAAAGATTGAGAAATAAGCCAAAGTTAGGCATCCATTCTACTACCTTGTGACTCTGTTTTGGTGGCATGGGCATGGGCATATCTCCATGCTTTCCCTATGCCTGTCCTGCAGTAGGTCTTCTTCTACTGACATGTCCCTCCTTAGTAATAGGCAGGCAAGACCACGGGGGTCAGTATTTCTCCTACCAAGCCATTGACGGATGGACTACCGGGCATCCAACCAAGCATTGTCCCGACCTCCCATTTCATTCTTTCTCTTCCTAACAAGCTGAATGCTCGTAGCTACTGATATTAAATCATGCAGCCAGATTAAATGAACAAATGATGTCTAGAAAAGACAAGAAAGCAGCACCAGAGGAAAAACACATGTTGACTGGCTGTGCAGAAAGACAAGAGTTTTAATTAAGAGGCGATCAATGAAGCAACGGGCAATGCTCAGCATGGAACCGGAAGAGACGGAAGCATTTCTGGTGAAAAATGTAACGTTAGTTGGACCAAGAAAAATGATTAAGAGCTGAAAGACTTCGCTGGACACCGGTGTTCCTTGCATAAAGAACGCGGCTGGTTGAATATCCCTCACATAAGAATAGAGAATATGTTTTGCTGAAGTGCCACTCCTGGCATGCTTGGTGGTTGATGGGAGTTGGGATTCAGAAATATCCGAAAGCCCATGTTCCCCATCCCTGCCATTGCCTTCACCATGGGAGCGTCTTGTCCACTGAATATAAATGGTTCACTAGGGCTTTAACGGGGGAAATATCTCAAGAGCTGAAGCTCCTCAGCTGTCCATCTTGGTCCTTCTTCCAGTGCCAATAAATTTGCTGTGAAAGTCCAAGATGGAATGAATTTGACAGATGGACACAGTTGGAAGGGACCTTGTAGATCATCTAGTCCAACTCCCCCCCCCCCGAGCCTGAGAGCTCTTGCAGAAAACCTCTCCCCCTCTTTGGAAACCAAAATGTGCTTTACCAAAGTGCACATCTTTAAATTTCCTAGTGTGAACGAATCCTATAAGCTTGATTGGCATCCCTCTTGGAAATCAGGCACCCGAGGATAGAAATAGCATCCGGCAAGAATTGGCGGCTTCCCGGAATGTGTGGGAAGGATAAAAACCCTGGAGAAGCAACCAGTGACGAAGTGCAAAAGAGAAGCAATCTGCGGAGGCTGTTTGCGATGATGGATAGAGCTGCGAAGAAGGAAATGAGGAGCGGGACAGATGGTGGAAGCTCAGAGAACGCCTCGGCATTCAAAAGAAAAAAGAAGCAAAACCTCCTTTGGATTAGGTGCCTTGGATGCGTCTAGGCCTAAAAAAATGCCTTTTAGAAAGAGAAGCAATGGCTGGCTTAGGAATTCTGGGAGTTGAAGTCCACAAGTCATAAATGGTCCCTCCAACCCTGGTCTCAGCGTACAGCAGAAGGAATTCATGCAACCGATGCAGCAAAGGAGGGAATTCACACCTTGATAAGGATGTTTTATTTATTTATCTATCAGATGTGTATGCCGGCCATCTCGCCAAAGGCGACTCTAACTGGCTTGTGGACATAGAATAAGGGCAGTGTAAAACTTGAAAAAACAATAGAGTTCAAATTTTGAAATTCAGTCAAAATAAAACTAAGGATGAAGAGGGTGAGAGCAAAGTGTGCACAGGGAGGAGGTGGGCAATAGCCACCCCCAATGTGCTATAGACCGTAGAGGTAGTCCTTGACTTCTGACCACAATCGGAATCAGATCTATCATCTGCCTTGGCTTCTCTAATCAATCTTTTGCCTTTTTTTTTTTTGCTTCTCAAACAATCCCCTGGAATCTGCCTTCCTTTAACTTCAATCTGGTTTTTGTATTCTGCAATCCAACAAAAAAAAATTTCTTCCCTTTCTGGCCTCGACAGAACATTCTTTTAATTTCACTCAGTTCTGGCAAGTTCTTTTCCTTAATGATAATGTGTTATTGCTTCTCTTTTTAAAAGGCATTTTATTAGGCCTTTTGTTGTCCCGTCCTTCTCTGCCAACCCAAGAATTGTAGCTGAAGAGCATCTAATAACTGGTTTAATGTAAAACAAAAAAAAACGCAGAAAAAAACAACATGTGCCATTCTGAAATATTTGGATGAACAGCGGGGAGGATGAGCTGCAGAAAACAGCATCTGCAGATGGGCAAATGGAACGCACAATGACAAGTCTACGGAACAAATAAGCATGATGTTGAGGCAGAAATGAGGTGGCCTCTTATCTCCAACACATGTAGAACATCTGATTCTCAGTTCACACTCCATATCACAGCATGGGTGAGTTACAGCTCTATCACCCCAACAGTTGATTTCTAGTGGACTTTAGGAATCCAAAACACCATCTTTATCTACTTCCTGAATGGCTCTAAGGAGTTATGTGCCAAGAATCTGGACTGTATGTTAAGTAGCAATTCAGAAGAGAACAGTTGACCAGAATCTAGTCAACTAAATTCAGTGCTAAGCTGGCACCAGATAAGGATCAACGGAATTCAAAAAATGTTGCACTTAGACCGTTTGCGGCAATGTAAGGACTCTAGGCTAATGACTTGTTTAACTCCACCTTCCAGCTCTGCCTGTTCTTCGCCTGCATCAAGACCCCACAAGGTTGCTTCTCTCCAATTAATCTACAGTCAAAAGGAAATTCCAACCAGCCAGAAAAACAAGCTGTCAGGATTCCGACACTTAACCCGTTTAAATCACGAGTCTCTAGCCAAACTCCAAAAAGATTTATTGGGAGTTAGAAGATGCAGCATTGCCTGGGTGTAGCCAACTCTGAGACACATAATTCATTTTCACCCTTGACCCTGGTTTTCCCCCACCCACTGGGTGTATCATAATTCATATTCTCCAATGGGACACATCCATAGCCAAGAATCATAGCCTCCTTAAGACAGGGAGTCCTGACACAATCCAGGACACACAACCTAACAACAACAGAGAAACTGAACTATATTAAAGCTACCAAGCTACTCCTGAGTTTGCAAAGCAACCTTCCTTTTCTTTTCTTCTAATGAGGATTCTTAGCCAGTTGTCCTTCTCTGAGATACATTTGAGATCTTTCTGCTCTTCCAGACACCAACGTTGCTCTTTTGATGGATGAAAACCTCCAAACACAACGGGGCACCTCTGCCAAAGTGAGATTCTCCTGCGTGTCAGCACACTAAAGAGAGAAGAATGAATCCAAGGTTTCCAGAAGAAGTCATGGCGTTACATATTCATTCAAACAAGCTGGAGGTGTGCACAATGACAAGCTTTCTTTCGCTGCCTGCTGCTTTCCATGGAAGCCATTAAAAAAAAAACAGCTTTGCTGGCTGTGGAACTCTGGAAGTTGAAGTCCACAAGTCTTAAAGTTGCCAAGATTGGAGGCCCCTGGTCTAGACTATCAAATTTATCTTGTCCTGGTTCCATTTCCATCATTCTTTCTAGTGGTGGGAGCATAATAACCTCTTGGGTTTCCCACACCCAAGCCTGAAAGATCAATTCAGACTAGGCATTGAATTCAACCATCCAACATGCCTTCAACAATATTCCAAATTATTAGAAAAATTTCTAATTGGCTGGGGGAAAAAAAATATCCATGCGCTTACAGCTATCTCACCTACGGGAAAGATAGTGACATTTTTGAACTATTTGGCTCATGGCAAGAAGCGTCAGCAAAAACTGAAAGGAGGAAAATGAACAAAAATAAAGAAATGGAATAAATCGAGGGATTAGGGCAGGATATTACAGGAAGCTCTCACCTGTGTTGAGGTTCCTCAAAGCTCACTTTGATCCTTCCCCCAACCGCATTCGAGGATTTTCTAAAGTGCAATCAATACTCAGCATTAGCCGACTGAAGAGCAGCTGCCAATTCTAAATAGGATCAAAAGCCATCACCTTGCTAGTTTTCCATCAGATTCAACCGATCATATCAGACGAGACTTAAATAAGCAAGGGAAGGTTTAAGAACCCGATCCTGTCCATTCCCATTAAAATCAGAGGACATTAATGGGAATGATAGCAAGTGTTCCAATACTTGAGGGGCTCCTACAAAGACAGGGGGGGTCAAGCTATTCTCCAACGCACCTGAAGGCAGGACAAGAAACAATGGATGGAAACTAACCAAGGAGAGAGTCAAGATAAAGCTAAGAAGAAATTTCCTGACAGTGAGAACAACCAATAGAACCATTTGCCTTCAGAAGATGTAAATGCTCCAACACTGGAGGTTTTTAAGAAGAGATTGGATAACCATTTGTCTGGAATGGTTTACGGTATCCTGCTTAAGCAGAGGGTTGGACTAGAAAACCTCCAAGGTCCCTTCCAATTTTATTATTCTGTGTTCTTTGTCTAGCCAGAGCCAGTTGAGGAGATTTTAGGAAGAGCCAAGAGAAGGCATCCATCATTTGGTGAAAGGTGGTTTTTGCGAGCAAGATTAAGATTGGGGAAGAAAAATCTCTCCTGTGCACAAACTCTCACCAAGGCCCTTACGGCCCTTGGCATGGCTAGTTGTGTGCTACTTATTGGTTTCTCAGTCTTGGTGTCCCTTATCTTTAAAACAAGAATGCCTATTGACTGGCTTTGACCAGATCGTCAAGATGTTTGGCCAGCTTGTTGCTTTTGGGCAAAATATATCTGTAGTCAATGCATTGTGGGCTTAGATTTGAGAAGGCAACGTTTCTCAACTTTGGTGCCAGGCGCACCAGACCAGGTCCACGTGGGAAAGTTCAATTTGACTACTTTATTGCTAAAAGCCTTTGTACAGGAATCTTCTCCCCTAACGGTCAGCACCTGGTTGGAGTTAGATCAGGGTCAATGGCAGTCAAGGGAGGTTGGAGTTAGTTCATTTGTGGCCACATAGGGATTTTAGGCTGGTCCCCCTTTTCACCCCCTCCCCTGCCTCTGCCAATCCTTCTCCTACACCTGGCAACCCCCTTAAGATGTATGGACTTCAATACTGCTGGAGCCAGAATGCTGGGAGTTGAAGTCTACACACCTTAAATTTGCCATGGGGAGAAACACTGTATTAAAAGATGGGAAGGTGTTTGCTAGCTACTCTAGTTCCTTTGCTGCCTAGAATTCCAGGGGTTGAAATTAAACAGGTTGCAGAATACGGGTCATCAGTAAAGGACTTGATTTCCTGAACCACAACTCTGGACCTACCTCTGTTGGGTGAACTTAAAGATGCTAGTCAAATAAAACAAAGGCCCAACACCACACAAGACATCCTTTCTCACTTTCCCAGGGTTCCCCCCTCACACAAGGCCTGGCAGAAACTCCTGAAACGACACCCCTAAACAAATCTAAGCCTAAATATATGTGGGGGGGTTTTTTTCCCCTCCCAGCCCCCTATCAACTCTCACTCCCCTGCTGTGTTTAACGTCCTGCCAACACCTTGCAGTAGAAGGATCTGCAAATACAGCAGGTGGTCTTTGTGGCCTCCCCCAAAGGGTGGGGAGGGGCATCACATACCTGGGGTGCCCTCTTTTGAGATGATGGCGAGAAGCAGATGTGCTCCAACAGAACCAAAGGGTGGAAGATCCCAGGCAGAAACCCACTTCCAGCAGAGACGCAGCAAAGTGGGGGTTAAGCGTCCATTTCAGCAGCCACCCAGCATGCTGCCTTGTTGTCTTGCAGAAGTATCTGGAAGCTAAATTCACGCTTTCTGAATGAATAAGTGGCTCTCCAGAGCCGCCAAGAGGTTGGCCAGCCAACGCTGGAAGGAAGGGCTGCATTGGCAGTCGGCAAAGCGTTTTCCAGCAAAGACTGCCGGAGGGGGGCTGGGAGAAGAAAACTCTTAGCTTCTGCCACGATTTGGAAGTGGGGGGGGGGAGGAAATGGAGCCTGGAGGTGAGCCAACGTGACTCGAGTTTCAAGAGGAAAAAAATTGCAAGAAAAATGAGTGTTTCTGACCAGAAAGAGGGAAGGGATTAGGAAGCCAGCTTGCAAACCACAGCTGTCCCTGTAGCTTCTCAAGGACTGGCCATTAACTTGGAGAAGCCTCAACTGTTTGACGGACCACCATCTAAAAAGTGTTAATCTCCACACTCCCCCAATTTGCACTAAAGCTTCATCAACCCACACCCTGGGATTGCTTCCCCCATCTGTTCCTCTTCCTTCCCCCAACTTCACAATGCAACACACCAACACTTCACAACACACCCTTTTCCAAGTCATCCAGAGTGAGCTGGGCCACACATCTCAGCTCAGCCCATGGTGTAGCCTTTTTGCCCCCTGTAGAAAGCTAATCTAGACAGGTGTTCTCTCTCTCTGTTTTTCTTCTCATCTCTGCTTTCTTCTGCTGGTTTTTTTTAATCTGATGCTTTGAAGGGGCAGAAGATGCCAAAAAGATTTCAAGACCAGCTTTAAAAAAAAATTAAAATATGCATCTCAGTGCTGCAGAGTTACCCCAAACACTTCCCTGGCTTCAGAGAAGCAGAATGAGAAGGTATTCCTGTTGCAGGTGAGAGAAGAGAATCTAACTTGCAATACGGTGATCGATAAGCATAATGAAGCAAAGAAATAGCTTAATGCAGCACTAAACTCTCTGCATGCTGATAAAACTAATACATTACTCATTCATTATGATTTTCAGGTCTCTTCCTTGTTTCACATGGATAGGAATCCCCCAATTAGAGAACGCCTTCTCCCTTCTTCCCGCCGCCCGGTCCGAACCCACAGGGAGGGCCTCCTCAAAGTAGATTACTGC